>PVKA01010987.1:11554-62620 GCA_004027165.1 Ctenomys sociabilis | reverse complement strand
GCAGAGCCCAATTCATTCCCTCTTGAGTGTGACGTACACTTCTATTGAGTGTGACGTCCTTTCCAGAAGGCAGAGCCCAATTCATTCCCTCTTGAGTGTGACGTACACTTCTATTGAGTGTGACGTCCTTTCCAGAAGGCAGAGCCCAATTCATTCCCTCTTGAGTGTGACGTACACTTCTATTGAGTGTGACGTCCTTCTATTGGACAAGGAAGGAGTGGCGCACAACTTCTTTTTGGAAAGCGAGGGCTTGAGACAAAGTCATACTATGCAGTTCAGGCTGGCCGTGAGCTCACTCTGTGGCCCAGGCTGGCCTTGAACTTGCAGTTCAGAGTCTCCTGCCTCAGCCTCCAGAGCCCTGGGATTATAGGCACATGCCACCAAACTTGAAGAGGCACAGTAACAACAAAAGCCATATGTGACCAACTGTAGGACAATTAGGTGGCACAGCCAAAATTCAGAGCCAAGTAAGTCACCTCATTGCATCAAAACCCCAGGGCACGCACCAGACACCTAACACCTCACCCCCTCCAACCACAGAGCCGCACGAGGCCAGGGCTCCAGCACCAAGGTAGCACACACAGCCCAAGGAGCGCAGAGGGCAGGCACGAGCAGATGTTGAGTGTGCCAGATGTCACACGCAGAGAGGGCCGGAAGCGACGCCAGGTGACAGTTCAACTTGGCAAAGCCTCATTAAGTAAATGTCAGTCAGAGCGAGAGCGCTCTGCCAGCAAAGCCAAGGTGCTGCTTCCTGGTCGGATAAACCTGAGCCCTTAGGCGCGCCACGACTCCCCTGGCTCTTTGCACACGACCTCAGTCCCAGGTGTGTTATCCACACAAGGCCACAGTGCCAGGCCCAGGAGAGTACACACAGCAGCCAGGGAAAGCCATCACGAAGCTAAGCAGCACATGCTCAGGATGGCAACAACGTAAGCATGGAGATCAGCAGAGACAGGGCAGAGAGCACGCAGGCAGACTCAGTCCTCTGATTTTTTTTTTTTTTTATTTTGGCGACAGGTCTCACTGTGTAGCTCAGGCTGGGCTTGACCCCACCATACAGTCCAGCCTGGTCTCATACCTTCAGGAATCCCCCTGCCTCTGTCTCCAAAATGCTGGGAGCATCTGGCAGTGGGCTCTTATTGTAAACACGACGGGGTTTAGGCAGAGGTACAGCGTGGCTGATGTATATTTTTTTAAGTGATCACCCTGGCTGCTGTGTTGGGAATGGACTGTAGGGAGTAGGAGCAAGGATGCAGACCAGGAGACAGCCAGGAGGGCAGTGACAGCAAGCGGTGACAAGCCCAGGGATGTAGCTCAGTGGTGCAAGCACCTGCTTGGAAAGCACAAGGTCTTGAGTTCGATTCCTGGTATCAAAACAAGAGGTGACAGTTGAGTAGCAGAGGCAGTGAGGTACGGTCACACTGCAGATATATGCTAGACAGGGGGTGTGAGAAAGACGGGGGAGAAGAGGGCCTCTAAGGTGCCAGCCTGAGCCCCTGGGAGAGAGGCTGGAACTATTGCCAGCAGAGACCAGGATGACTTGAAGCAGGAGACCTGGTCTTAGTCACTTTCCTTGTCCCTGGGACACAACATCTGACACCCACAAGTGAAATGGGGAGGGGTTTATTTTAGCTCATGTGTTTGGCCCATAATCAGCAAAACACAGGCACACACCTGCAGTCCCAGCTGTTTAGAAGGCTGAGGCAGGAAGATCAGCAATTTAAGTCTGGGCCACTTAGCAAGACCCAATCTCAAAATAAAAAATGAAAAGGCCCAGGGATGTAGCTCACTGGTAGAGGACTCCTGGATTTGATCTTTACTATTGGAGAAAAAAAAAAAAGGAGAAAAAATAAGAGATGGAGGAGAAAGCTATAATGAACTTTTTTTTTCCTCTTTTTTTGGTGGAACCAGGGATTGAACTAAGACCCTTGTGCTTGCCAGGGAAGCGCTTATTCCACTGAGCCATTTCCCCAGCTCCAGAGAAAGCTATAGATACAAAAAAAAAAAAGGGCACAAGACATATGAATTACAATCTGTGGACCTTATTTAAATCTTCAGTTAAACAAAAAACTGAAAATCTGAACATCAAGCAAACATTTGAGTCAAGGTGGGCCTTTTAGTTTAGTGGCTGCAATGCTAATATAATGAGGTTGTTACAGTTTTGTACCCTTTAGAGCTAATACTGAATTGTTCATGAATAAAATGACTGATGTCTTAGATTTGCTTCAAAATGAAACAGCAGTGGTGAGAGAATCAGCACAGGGCTGCTAACTGTTGGGCCCACAAGGGAACCTTAGGAGCAGGACACTACGCCACCTCCTTTGGTATATGCTTGACTACAGAAAGGAAAGAAGGACCCATGGGCAAAGAACGGGGCCAGTGGTTGAGTGGCTGAGACAGAAACAGGGACCACCCGAGGCTGTGGGCAGGGTCTGACCACAAGCAGTGCAGGCTCAGTGCCTAGCCGCAGCTTGGACAGAGTTCACAGCGATGACAACGGCCACCCACAACAAATGTTGACTGGGTAACGTCAAATGGGAACACAAGCAGGTAGGAGCTGCAGGTTGTGGGCAAAGGGCACAGGCTCCAGGACAAGCCCACACTCTGCGGAGTGTGGGGGACCAGACGTGCTGGCAAGGGACATTCAAGACAGGAAGACAGGACTCGCGAAGACATTGAATGAGACATCAGAGAGCCAGAGGAGGCTACCAGGCCTGATGACAAACCGTGGGCTTTGCCACCTGAGCAGCCATCACCTCCATCCCTCTAGGCCTGGCACCTACCTTGGGGGCCTCGCCCTTGCTGCCCGGGGGCAGCCGCAGCACCCAGAAGTTGCGGTTGCGTAGCAGGTTCTCCAGGTTCTCCAGCCGCCGCTGCAGCAGCCCGTACTCCTGCAGCAGCGTGCCCAGCACGGCCCACTT
This sequence comes from Ctenomys sociabilis, assembly GCA_004027165.1. Classification (NCBI taxonomy): domain Eukaryota; kingdom Metazoa; phylum Chordata; class Mammalia; order Rodentia; family Ctenomyidae; genus Ctenomys; species Ctenomys sociabilis. The sequence continues at coordinate 59,699 of PVKA01010987.1, read as the reverse complement.
GCTCTCCATGTGGTTGCCGAATTCCACAGCAGTCTTCTCACAGTCTGCAATCTTTTTCTCATTCGTCCCTGTCCGGCCCTCCAGGTTGAGCAGCTGGCTGGCCTGGGCATCCACCTTCCGCTCCACAGCTTGAATGGCAGCCACCACCGTCCACAGCGAGATCTCTGCCGTGGGCAACTGCGGTTCCCGCATCATCCGGTCAGGGAAGACAGGGGCCCGGTCAGGGAAGGGTGGGAATTGAAAAGGCATCGGTCGCCGGGCATCCATGTCCCATTCTTGAGCCTGTGTGCAGAGGGAAAAGTGACAGCGCAGATGAGGACAAGTACATGGAGGTAGGGGTCAGGGGACAGCGAATCAAATTCCATGGCTTCTTTCTTCAGCCAAGCCCCACTGCCAGCCATGGCACTCACGGATGGCACCAGCAACGCTGCAGCAGCCACCCACTCAGCAAGACAACCTCTCCCCCACTTCTGCTGTAGGCTACTAGTTCATCCTCCTAGACTACCTGCAGGTCCAGGCCCTGGAGCCCTGCCTCTAGTGTCACAGACCTGAACAGATCAGCTGCTTTGTTCGTGGACTGGAACTGCTAACCACAAACTTCGAGTGTGCTTCTTGGTTTTTATTTCTAGGATATGAATTTCATGCAAGTTGTCTGACACTAATCTCCCCAGCAATCTCTCACAGGTTAGGGCAAGAATGATTATCTCTGCTCTAAAGATGATGAAATTGAGATGTGGAGAAGCAGCTGGTCATCCCGAAGCACTGCTTGTACTGCCAACTGCATGGCCCTAGGTACTACAGTGCAAATGACTTTGGGTGTTCACAGTGCCACCTTTCTACCAGGTATGTGGTTAAACGAGACCAGTGTCCAGGCTAGAAGCAGGTAACCACCTGCTTTTTAAAAATTTCCATATAGAACTATTTTGCAAAATGAAATTAGACGTAAGCCAGGTGTCGTCCTAGCACTTGGTGAGCCGAGGCAGGGAGATCCCCAGCCTGGGCTAAACAGTGCATGCAAGTAGCCCGAATTACATGGCAAGGCCTTGTCTCAAGAAAAGTAAAGAGAGAACCGATTTACTAAAACTGTTACTCTTTAGGAGGAGCAGACATTTCTCCTCCCTAAGGGCTAAGCTAAGCAAAGCTCTGGGACCCTTGCTTTCCTCCTGAGAAAGGGGTGCTCAAAGCCTGGCACCTCCCCATCTCTCACACAAGACCCTGGAAGCCAGGAAGGGCAGGTGGGGAGCTCAGCCTGAGGGCCAGGAAGGCACTGGAGGGTTCCAGGAGTGGGGCCACAGGCTGATAACCAACTCTCCTTCAGAGGCGGAACTGGAGGATGTGTCACTTTCTGTCCTCCAGTCCCTAAGAGGCAGTCGTCAGGCCTGGGCAAGTGGGGTTCAGTAGCTTGGAGGTGGGCTGCAAGGCCGCTGACAAGCACACCCCCTTCCCCAATCTTAACTCAGAGCAGCCGTGACAGCGAGGGCCACCCTGGAGGACTGGGAGGACTCTGGGTCCGTGCCTCAGAGGAAGGAGGGCAGGGCCCTGGGAAACCCAGATGGGCGCGGGGAGGCTTCTGGGCCTAGCCCTGAGGCGAGGCAGGATGAAGTTCAGCAGGGGGCCTGGGTTAGGTTCTGCAGGTTTGAAGAACTAGAGCTGGCAAACGATGGAAACCACCATGGCCGCGTCGGTGGACTGGTTACAGGAGGACCGGCGAGGGCCACTCAAGCCCCAGGAAGTGTGCAGGGCTCTCGGCGCCCCTCCCACAACGGGGACACGGGCGTCTGGTGTCCAATATGGGGACCCTGGTGTTCCAACTCGTCCGCACACCCCGGGGACTCGGAGTTAACGGCTCTGGGACACGGCTTGGGCGTCATCGGCCGTCTGCAAAGCTGCCGGGGCGATTCCAGCATGCAGCCAAGTTTGCCAGCCCGAGGCGACAAAGTCCCCTGCCCGTGGCCCTTCCCCGGCTCACTCCCAGAGGGGGGGAAAGTGGCCCGGTGGCTCGGTACTACTTGAGAAGGGTGGCAGCAGCACATTTCGGAACCTCTCCGCGTAAACACCAACGAGGGAGGCGTCGCTTCCCGCGCGGCGCACCGGGCCTGCGGAAAGAAGCCCCGCCGCCGCGCAGGGGCGCCCGCGGGAGTAGCGACCACGGCGGGGCCGGGCCCCGAGGACACGGGCGCGGCGCGGGGCGGGACTGCGGGGCCCGGCGCGGGGCCTGGCTGGGCTCGGCGTAGCGGGCCGCGCGCCCCAGCCCGCCGCGATCCCCGCCCCCACGAGCGGCCATGGCGCCGGCGGCGGCGGGCGCGCACCCACCTGCATGGGCGGCATCCCCTCGGCCATCTCCGCGCGCAGCGCCGGCTCCTGGTGGCAGACCTCGTCGGGGGGCAGCGCCTGGGCCCAGCTCCAGCTCCCGCTGTCCAGCCCCAGGCCCTGGATGCCCAGCTGCTGAGGCTGCGGCCGTGTTGACACAAACTGCATCCTGGGAGCGCTGTTCCCCGCTCGGGCCGGCCAGGCAGAGGAAGAACGTTTTCCAGGCGCCTTCCCCCTCGCCGGGGCGGGACAGCTCCATCTACAGCCCGTAGGAGCAAACAGTCCCCTCGGCGCCGCTCCCCGCCCTCCGGCACGCGCCAGCCAATGGGCGCCGGCCCCGCCCGCCCGCGGGCCCAGGCCAGGGGAGGTGCCGGGTCCCGTCCCGGGCCTGCGGCCGCCGCGGCCTCACGGTGGGCGGCGGGCCTGGTTCCTGTCCGTCCTGCAGCTGTGCGGGCATCCCAGGAGAAAATGGTGCCTGGCCTGTGAAACGTTCACTGCACACCTACTATGCGCCAGGCACAGTTTTAGGCAGAGGTTGTTGGGCTTTGTGGTTGCCTCCACCTTAATTTAAAATCCAAAACCAGCGCTCGCTGGCTGGGACTTTTGAGTGTTTTAACTTCCCTCATCCCCGCTGTTGTGCAAAATGGAGAAATAAAGACTGCTGTATTTTAATGTTGTAAAATTGAGGGGCTGGGGCCGGGGAAATGGCTCAGTGAAATAAGTGCTTCCCTGGCAAGCATAAGGGCCTGAGTTCAATCCCTGGTTCTGCCACAAAAAAAAAAAAAAAATTGAGGGGCAGGGGAGATAGCTCAGTAGAATAAGTGATTGCCTGGGAAGCACAAGGACCTAAATTCAATCCCCAGTCGAGCAAAAAAAAAAAAAAAAAAAAAGAAAGAAAAAGAAAAAAGAAAGGGGGGGGATGATTGAGATGAGAGGCTTGCCTGCAAGCACAAAGTAGGCCCTTGGAGTTCTCCCAAGTTCAGTCCTGGTATTCCTGGACGAGTACTCTTATCCAGTTTAGGTGAGAAACCTCCAAGACTTAGGAGGGGGTGGAGACCTGATGTCGCCTGAGTTCCACTTCGTTTGCTAAAATAAAGAACATTCTGGGCCCAGCAGAGGTGAGCGTGAGCGTGCTTCATTCAGGACCATTAAGAAGTGCTGTCTCTGTTCCAAACACATCCAGGGTCCTAGACTTAATACCACTCCCAAAGAGCTCGGGGGATCGTGTTACGCACCCCGAGTTGATAATTTCCTTGTTTCCTGGCCACACTCTGCCCCCTATTGTAAATATCACACCCAGGATTATTAGAGGAACATAGCAGGCAAGTCCTGTCCAAAAGGCTGGAGGTGGATTCCCTTGGCCCCACAACTCACATTTCACAGCACGTGTCCTGTCTTGCAGAGCGCCAACTACCTTCTTTTTCCCTAGAGATGGCAGATGGAGGACGAGATTAATCCTGAAGGCTCAAGCTATCTATCTCTTCAGGATGAAATGGTTAAGACTACTTCCCTTCCTAGCATTTAATGAGTTAATAGCTGCATACTTTTTCAGCAAGACACCGAGATGGCACATCTGCTTCAGTTTCTTCTCTACACACTACTACCTGCCCCTTCTGCCATGTGGCCTTCGCGTTTAGAAGTCCTGCTCACTGTGGTGCAAGAAGGGAGCCACTCAGCTCATGCAGAATTAAACAGGCCTTGTTGTACCAGCACTACTTGGTCACCAACAAGCCCAGCATCAGGGCCACAAAGACCTGTAGTGGATATAAGCAGGAAGGTGGTGAATTACTTCAGGGCCGCCTCCCAGAAGAGAAACCAGAAGGGCATGAGGGGTGATGGCTACTGGGGTCCCAGAGTCATGGTCCCTACTCTCGGTGCTCCAGGGACCCCCATCTAAGGAGGCTGAGGTGGGAAGAGCTTGTCTTGGGAGGCGTCTGGTCCTTGGCTGGTTCCCAGAAGTCCCTGCTTACCTCTGAGGCAGGCATTAGAGAGAAGCAGAATGAGCACTTGGTGAAGTGGATAACATGTCAAGGACAGAGCCAGGCACGGTGGCACACCGTGCCTGCAATCCCAGCACTCCGGAGGCTGAGGTGGGAAGATTACTGAGCATCTGAGGCCAGCCTGGGTTACACAGTGAGTGAGAGTTCAAGGTCAAGATGACCTGCATAGCAAGACCTTGACCTACAGACAAGCAAAAAGATTGGTTACCAGACATTCCTTACAAGGGAGTGCCCACGCTCTCATCTGTCAGGTGGGCACTGTCTCAGCTCACCCAGGAACTCTACAGCTGCTGTGCTGGGCAGGGTATTTGAAGAGACAAATGCAAGTTGAAAGATTCAGAAGCTGCAAGAGACTCCTAACATCCACATAGCTAAGTGTGCACCATGTCCTAAAGCTTTCTGGGGCTTTGCCCTACAACAAGCTTTACTTGAGGAAGAAATTTCTAGGCTCACTCTTAACTGCGTGGACAGACTGCAGTGTCTAGTGCTAATTTAACAAGGAGATCAAGGGTGTCCAAGGCCACCAATGGTGAGGAGCCAGGGCAGCCTCTCATCCTCAGGCTTCACTGCCCACAGGTTCCTTGGTCACTGTTGCTACTGTGACACAGATGTGCCAGCCTCCATGGAAGGGCAGTTCACCGCAGTCTATGGTGTCATGACACCCTGAGTGTGACTAAAGCCAGAGGTGGGGCTCTCTGGAGAGTAGGGTGCTTGGAATAGGTGATAAAGCTCCAAGATTGCTGGACATGGGGGGGTGCATGCCAATCTCAGCACCCAGGAGGCTGAGACAAGAGGTTCACCATGAGTGGCAGGCCAGTCTAGGCCACCAAGTGAGACTCTGTCGCAAAACAACTCCAAGATAAATTAGAAGGGGCAGAAACTGTCCATGTATAATCTGCTTCAAACGTGTTGTGAAAACTTTGTAATTTTAAAAATGTATTTAGTACAGGGTCTACAGGATCTCACTGTGTAGATCAGACTTGTGATTGTCCTGGTATCAGCCTCCCAAGCACCAGGGCAGGACCAGCACAGTACACCAGCAACTGAACCCTAGTTCCTACATCTGCCTAAGTAGGTGCTTTAGATTGCCGAGCTATCTCTCCGGCCCACCTTACAAAAGTTTTAAGGCTCTTGCTAATGAGTTAACATTCCTGCCTTTTGCCAACATTTTACTTCAAACCTAATACCCCAAATCAGTCTCTCTCTCTCTCTCTCTCTGTGTGTGTGGTTTGCCCCTGAAAAAAATTTTTTGCTTCAAATCCAAAATTTGGGAAAAATACCTTTTTCCCTTTTTCCTTTTTTTTTTGTAATCTCGTTTGCTTAGGCATCTAGCCTCCTTCTTTACCAGTTTTGTTTTGTGTTTATTTTTCTGAGTCAGGGTCTCAGTACATAGCCCAAGCTGGCTTTGAACTTACAGCCACCCTCCTGCCTCAGCCTCCAGAATGCTGGGATCAGAGGCATGTGCAGTGCCACCCCCAGCTTCCTCATAAGCTTTGGCACTGTAGATGAGTGCAGGTCCCTGGACTCTTCAGTTCCTACTCTGCAGTACCTTTCCTCATCTTCATGAGTAGGGAAGCACTCAGCTCCTTTTAGTTCTAATTCAGCAGACACCCAAGGCTCAGACACCCTCATACAGAAGACGTGCATGAGTGGAAGGGACGGCAGCATGTGCTTTGGCTCTTCACTATGCAACCCTTCAGCATTTCAAGACACTTCTCGTTACTAAAAACGACCAAGACCCATCAAGGTAGAGTCTTGAGCGCACGCCAAAACATACTGCATCCTTCCCCTCAAATCAAATGACTTCCCATTGTGGGCTCAAAGGTTCTTGCTCGGCCCCCAATCCACCCCCTGCCCCAGTAAGGCAGGGTAACTGGCCACACAAACTGGTGACTTTTCCCTTCCAATGTCCACTGCATCTCCCAGTGCAATAGATCACTGAGGGGACCTGGGAAGAGCAAAGCTCCAGGTTCCATCATGTAGCAGGGAAGCCGTGGCAGGGTGGCCTGTCATGTGTAGCTTCCAAGTGCCTGGCTATTCTCACCCCCAGCCATGAACAAACTCACCAACACCTTTCTACTCATCTTCTCTCAGCTCCCCAAAACCTGGGCAGACAAGCAGGACTGGGGTAATTATTATTATTCCAGTCCACTGTTCTTACCCTGCTGTGTAATTGCTGAGCTTGGCTAGTAGATATTGTCTTTCTTACATTATTTTTAAAAATTATAAACTCAGCTAGGCATGGGGCACACGCCAATAATCTAGCACTTGGGAGGCTGAGGCAGGAGTATCACTTGAGTTCATGGTCACCTTGAGCTGTATGAGCAGATTCAAGCCCAGCCTGCACTTCATAGTAAGACCCTCTCTAGAAAAGACAAAACAAGACGAAGAACTAACATCCATAGATTCTCATTCCCTCCTGATTTTCAATTATTCTGGTCTTTCTAAGAATGTGTCTGCTGCCTTTTCAGTACAAAAGCTGGGGTAGAATCAACATGATACACGGGGTAACCTCAAGTTTCCTATGTTAAGCTTTGTTTTTAATCTCTGCCCACCATTCCACTTCTTCCGCTGTTCTCCAAGTTACAGTCTCAGGCCAACTGTCTCCTAGCACAGGGAAGCACACTGGACATGAAATTACTGCCTCATCTTGAATGAAGAAAAGCACTAGTCTTTCAGGAAATGGCTTAACTAGGAAGTCTCCTGCACCTACCGCAGCAGTCTCAACGCTGAGCTGAGCATGCAAGTGTCCTTTGTTAGTCCTCATATATCCTCACACTCTTGTAAACCAGTACTAAAGAAACCGAAAGTAAACTCGGGCCATCTAACTTCCTCTTGAGGTCGTTTGTTGTTTAAAACAATCACCTGCACAAAAGCATTAAAAATGCTTTAGGTAGGCTTCAAGTTTTTAGGGCAAATACAGGCTTCCCTAATAAGCTAAGTTGTGGAGCTCAGTGAAGTTTTATCGGAGACTATCTGAGTGCATCTTGGCTGTCTTGGACAGCTCTGTGGCATATGGCTTTTGAGACAACTCCAGTTGGTCTGCATTGTGGTGCCTTCCTTTGGTTTTAGGGGTGAAATTTGTTTCAGAGGGGAGGCAATTTAAATGAGCAGATTGATCAAGTGATTCTGTGTGTGATTGTGGCCAATTACTCAAAAAGAAGCTGGGACAGGGTCAAAGAGGGATGGATGCCCTCGCTGACTTCTAGTGACTCAGGGCACCTTCTGCAAGATGCATAAACAGCACCTTCAGGAGCTTCATGGAGGAGCAATGTGCTCTGGCCTGTGATCACACTTATAAAGGCTTTGGCAGAAGCCCAAGAGCATAAGCAGGATTCCATCTTGGGGCTGGGGAGATAGCTCAGAAGTTTAAGCACCTGCCTGGCAAGTGCAAGGACCCTGGTTCAATCCCTGGCACATTTTGCTGACCGACCACTGAAATCAGGCATGGTGGCACACGCCTGTAATCCCAATGCCAAGGAGGCTGAAACAGGAGGATCACTACATGTGCTACTGCAGAATCTGAACTGAGGAAAGTGTAGAAGAGCACCATATGAAATTCAGGGGAGAAAAAAGAATAGGCAAAACAGAAGTAGAGGAAGATTATGCAAAAAGCTGGGAGGCAACCAGTCAACCCAGCTTTAGGACCTCCTCAGGCTGGTCCTGCAAAAATCTTCCTTTCGTGCCATGGGCTCTGTCCTGAAGAATTCACCTAAATTTCCTTTCGAGCGGGAACATCCCAGTAGATACCATTACCTTCATTTTACAGATAAGGAAAGCAAGGCTCAGGATGACCACACACGACAGATCAGCACACGACTCATGTGGCTCCAACTTCAGTCTAGGACGCCTCAGTCCCTGCTCTCGGCTCGTCACCCCCGACTGCCACTGTGACAGCATGCTCCCTGATGTACCATCTTCACGCCATCACTCAAAGACCCGCTGCTTGTGGAATCCTGAAACCAACACAGCCACCTGGGTCACACCCTGTGGGGAGCGACTGCTCCCTGCTACAGCTCTGGAACCAGAGTGCGCTGAGGTCAGAAGCAGCCATCACACACAGAGGAAAACCCTATCTGTGCTATCAGAAGTCTTCATCTCCTAGAGCCTTGTGGGAAAGGCCTGCCTTCAGCCCTTGCTAATGAGTAGTCACTGGGCAGCGGCTGCTGAGGCCCACTGCTGTCTATGCAGCTACGATGGGTGCTAGGCATCTGCAGAAGTCTGCGATATCCACTCCAGTCAGAATATGGGCCCCATTAAAATAAATTATCAGTGAGGTTTTCGCAGACCAAAACAGTAAGCACTTGGTAGTACTGCCTATTAAGTCTCCGGGTCTGGGTAAGATAGGCAGAGGTGCCCATCTCTCCAGAGAAGCCTGGAACCCCGTCCTTCATCAATAAGGAGGGATTTCGTGAAGGGAATGGTCTAGAGCTCAGCTGCAGTGTGCAGTAGGAAGAATCCAGCAGAAAAGGAGTCTTTCCCTTTCTAGGCCAGTAACCAATTTTCATTTATTTTCTTATTTTTGGCTGAACCAGAGGTTCACCCAGTGGTGAAATGAAAATGTTAGCAAAGAGTCTGGTGAGTGAAACCCAGCACCCCACTGGGAAGGCGACAGGTGAAGGTACAGAGGGTGGGCGGGTGAAGGGTGCGCTACCAGCCATCCTCTTTCATGTTGCATCTGCACAATTACAGCGTTAGATGCACGGCTTCTCTCAGGAGTGTCCGCTGGACCAACAGCTCCTCCTCCACATGCTGAAAGCTTCCTGTTGGACTTTACCTTAGCTTTTCACCAATTTACTTTTGAATCTTTAGCAAATACATTCTTTAGAGGTGGCCTGGAGTTCTACCTGGTAGGGGCCTGATGGAGGGAAAGGAGAATACAACTGCAGAACTCCCTTTGTCCTAGGGCCACGAACAAGAACTCCACATCCCTGCCAACCTTCTGAGGTGGCCCTGCATGTGCAGCTTGTAGCTCTTGCTGCACTGGTATTTGACCCCTGCTCACTTTCTGCCAATGTCTGGGTCTTGGCAGGCTATGCCTTCTTGGAGAGCAGGCTTGGATTTATCTGCAGCACTTGAACACTAAGCTGTGCATCCTCAGGAAATCTTCTGAGGGCCGGTAAGATAGCTCAGCAGTCTGAAGTGCCTGCTTAGGCAAGCTTATGCAAGTGCACAGGCACCACATGCCACATCAGCCCCGCCCCCAGAACGGGTTTAGGTGGCCACCAAAAAAAAAAAATCTTTTGGGCTAAAATGAATCCTAAATGCAACCTACTCCCACAGCACACCTCCTGTAGGAGTCCTTTCTCCATCATAGCCTGGAAGACACTTGGATCCATTCAAAAGGATTTTAGCTCACTGTCAGGGGATTCTTTTCCCTTTTCATTGTGGGAAGCAAGGTACATTACAGAGCCAAAACTAGGGGGCACACAGGTCCTAGTGGGGCATCAATAAGGCCAAAACCCCAGTCTTGGGACTCTCAGAACTCCTACATTTTCCCATCTTCATCCCAATACACAGGTGCTGCCCACCACCTGGCTTGTTTTATTAACTTTTTCAATACCTAAAAATGCAGTCAAGACAGCAGGCCAGCCCTTATGTCATCTGTGGTCCCTGGTATGGTGACTGTCACAGTGCGGTGTTTTAGAATTACAACCGTCCTCCTAGCTGCATGTTCACACCAAGCCTCCTGGGGGTACAGCCTGCAGGGCTGACACCCTTCCCAGTATGGTCCCGAATGGCAAGGCAGAAGGAAGGTCGGACTCTGGGAGGAGAACCCGAGTCTTACCACCTACTGGAAAAGCCTCCTGTTCAGGTCCCAGTCCTTATTCTAATGCTGCATATTTAGGGGGAGCTAGAGGGCATGAGAACAACTGTTTCACCCAAGATGTGGGACTTCTGCATTCTGTCTATTACTTCAGGCACAAAACAGAAGCAAAACAAGTCAAACTGATTTTAGTCAAGTTTCTGCAAGAACCCCTTTGCTTTGATTCTGCTGTCTTATTTGGCTTCACTTGGACAGAAGCCAGAGCAGAGACAGGCTTTTGGCAGGAGGAGGAATGCATCACAAGGTGTTTTTTCTTTTCCTCAATTTGTGGAGGTTCACCCCCTACCCATGCTGGTGAGGTTGGGGTGTGTCTTTTGTTTTTTGAGACAGAGCCTCTCCCTCTCTGTAGTTGGGGCTGGCCTTGAACTCACAGTGATCCTCCCGCCTCAGCCTCCCTAGTGCTCGTCTTATAGGGGTGCACCACCAGGTTCAGCTCAGTCTCACACTGTAGATGAAAATTTGAGCACTGCAAAGGGAAGGGGATGTGCATCAAGTGTAAAGACACTTAGGGTAGAGCCAGACTCAAATGCCCCCAGGGACTGAGTGACCCCGAGAAAAGAACACACAGTGGCCACATACCAAAAAATTTAACAGGCACAACAGGCCAGCCGGTCTATACATGGGGCTGCCCTCAGGGATGTGGGAGGTGGCAGTGCAGCAGGGCCAGCTGTGAGGATGGCACTCCCTCGGATGGCCTGGACACTGCCACACTGCTGCAGCTCTGAGAAAAACGCAAGCCTGAACCCAGGGGCACTTCCTGAAAAGTCCTTCGTACTTATGGAGGGCACTGTGATTGCTGCTGCTGGTCACTGGCAAAAAAACAGATATTGGGAACTAAAAATTCAGCTAGCCGTCCTGGAAAAAGAAAGGGAGAAACGAATGCTCCGGAAACACAGGTCAGACACAGATTTTTGGCTCTCTGTCCTGTTATTTCAGCTATTTCTTGGGGGCTCTCTAGCTTTCAAACTGCTCCCAGTTTCTTAGCCAGGTTCTTTACAAAGATTCCTGGTAGTAAATGCTGGTACAAGAGCCTAACTGCTAGAACCAAGCCAGTACAAGCTAAGAACTGTCCTCTTAAATAAGCTATTAACATCAGACTTTTTGTTCCCCCAATATTAAACAAAATGTATACGATAATGGAAGGTCACCAGAAGGCAGTCTTGAGTCCTTATGCTTCAGGACAGATGGGCAAGCTACTCAAGGGATGTGGACAGAGCATTTACAGGAGGCAGCAAGGTAAGTCATGGCTAAAGCACATTTTCCTGACAACCACCTCACCTGTCAAGAACTGATGGAAGGCCTTCAACATTCACCGCCTCAGGTGAGCTGTAGGCTCTCCCAGTACCCCTATCTCTACGCGGTGTAAGTCTCACTGAGGCCCACTCCTGGGACTAGACAGCCAGACAGAAACCTGGCTTTCCAACCTCTCTGTGATAGTCTCCTAACTTCTGCTTTTGTAGCATCTTTGGAAACATGGGGGTGCTGATCCCAGTTTTTCTGGACTTCAGGATGTGGTACTGTTGCACAGCTATGAAGGTCTGAGACAGGAGTGATGTGTGGAGGACCTTGAATTCCTTGACACATCGGAGGATAATTACTGCAGGTGGAGGGGGGGTCCCCTCTGTGTGCCTGCTGCACAGAGCAGGGAGCAGGAGGCTGCAGCTAAAGCTACAGCATCCCCCCTCCGCTCCCATCCCCGTACCACTGACTGGTCTCTAGCACTTCAGTGCTCACTCCAAGGCCAGATGCTTCAATTCCAGGAAGCAGCGGCCCAGGCGGCTCAGGCGGTGGCACTGTGGGGTTGCTGTCGCCTGGGCATCCCCCACTGTGACCTGAGCGCAGATGATCTTTGAGTGTCTGCTTGTAGCGGAAGCTTCGGCCGCAGAGGGCACAGGGGTAGGGTCGCTCGCCCGTGTGGATACGCTGGTGCTTTAGGAGGTGGTGCTTGCGGATGAAGCTCTTGCCACAGTGTGAGCATGGGAAGGGCCGCTCGCCCGTGTGCAGTCGCCGGTGGTTGAGCAGGTGCTCCTTGCGCATGAAGCTCTTGCTGCAGTCCGTGCATGGGTACGGACGCTCGCCTGTGTGGATCATCTGGTGACGGATGAGGGCCGAGTGGCCATTAAAGTCGATGCCACACTGCGGACAGGAAAAGGGGCGTTCCTGTGCATGACCCCGCTGGTGCAGCAGCAGGCTGAGCTTCAGGCTGAAGCTGCGGCCGCACTGTGTGCAGCGGAAGGGCCGCTCACTGGTGTGTGCACGCCGGTGGCTGCTGAGCCGTGCCTGGTCAGCGAAGCGCTTGGGGCAGTCGGGGCAGGGGAAGGGGCGCTCGGCACTGTTGTGTACACGCAGGTGGTAGGTGAGTCGCGAGGGGTGTGTGAAGGTCCGGGAGCAGTGTGGGCAGGTGGGGGGCATCTCGCCGGCATGGTCCTGGGAAGCGCTGCCTAGGTCCGGCTGCGCAGGAAAGTGCTTTGGACACTGGGCACAGGGCCCAGGGTGCTCGGAGGCATGGCCACACTGGTGGGTCAGCAGCATGTCCTGGTTGAGACTCTTGCCACAGTGGTGGCAGGAGAACACCTGCTCCCCGACAGGAGGCGGGAGTGGGTAGCTTCCCAACTGAGTGAATGTCACTTGCCCCTCAGAGGCCTCGGGCAGATCGGTGGCTACTCGTCCGAAAGGCGTCATGGGCACAGACTGCTGGCTTTTGAAAGCCACATCTGGGAAAACATCCTTTGCTGCTGCTGCAGGGGCAGTGGAGAAGGCAACTGGCACCTCAGGGCACAAGGCGGCTGGAGCAAGGCCTTCAACTTTGATGACAAGCTCCTCCTCTGAAAGAAAGGACTCAGAATTACCTCGAGTCCTGCCCAGCCCTGAGCAGCTGTCCCTGCTCCTGACTGCTCAGACCAGGGACCCCTGCAGCCAGATACCAGCCGACACCTGGGCACTCCCTGCAACAAATCCTCAGGCCTTTTGGCTGTGCCTGACACTGCTGTTGGTACCACCCTACTTTGCTTTCATCATGCTTTGTGTCTGCTTTTGCTGTCACCTACTGTGACAAAGCCAAAATCTCCTACTGACTTCTGTTTCCCTGTCCTACTGGACAGATCCTCCACTGGGATCATCTATCTCTGCTTTCCTTGGAGACAAAGTACACTGTATTTCTACTTCTGTATCTTTGCTTATTCTGTTTTTGGGTTTTTTCTTCCAGTACTGGCAACTGAACTCAGAGCCTTCACACTGAGATATATCACCCACTTTTTGACAGAACCAGGGATTGAACTCAGGCCCTTGTGCTTGCCAGGGAAGCGCTTATTCCACTGAGCCGTCTCCCCAGCCCCTCATCCTCTACCTTTTGTGTTTTCTGAGATGGGGTCTTGCTAAATGTTCCAGGCTGGCCTCAAATTCGCAGTCTTCCTGTCACAGGCTCCCTGAGTGCTGGATGACAAGTGTGCTCTACCGTGCCCGCTGTGCTCTCTTCTGTAGAACAGATGTTCTCTTTCCCTGTCCCCACATCTTTATTTCCCACCTGAACACCTAAGCTAGCAAGGACATGTGTTCCTTTGTGTCTCCCTTCTTTTATTAACACCACCCCACCTGCCCTTGGCTTGCCACAGTGGACATGCCCAGCAATGCTACATGTCCCCAGGGGAAGGTTTTGGAAGGGCAGAAACTGTACTTCCCAGAGCCTAAAGGAACAGAGCGCAAGAAGGTATTAAAAACAGATTTTATTAAGTTGTATAAACAGTTGGATCCTGTACAACCTGAGACTCTTTTATAACTGAAGTGTCAAAATACAGATGGTGCTAAATACCTTACGAGGACTCCTTTCCTAGCGCCGTTTCTCTTTGGTCTCTGCAGGTATCCTCCCACCCACTCCCCACTTCCACTCTACCTGTTCTAAGTGACCTGCAGATGTTGTCTTCCCCCAACCTTGTATTTTTGCTCGACCTATCAGCACTTAGTTTTATTCCCTTAACAATTTTAATTTGCTTATTTTTGTTGAAGTTGTGCTAGGGATTAAATCAAGGCCTTACACAAGCTAAGCACGTTCCTGAGCTATGCCCCGAGCCCCAACAACTGCATTTTACTCTTTGTACTTAAGAGTTGCTTCCCTAGGGCTGGGGAGATAGTTCAGTAGAATAGGTGCTTCCCTGGCAAGCGCAAGGGCCTGAATTCAATCCCAGGTTCTGCCAAAAAAAAAAGAGCTGCTTCCCCACTTAAGAGTTTATCTTAGCAGCCTCTTGGTTTCATTGCTTACTTAAGGATCATGTCTGTCTCTTCCTCCTGCCCTTTCCTTGCCTCCAGACCCTACACCAGGGTTCTCAGGTCCTCCTGCTGTGGGCGGGGCTGGACCGAGCAGCTCTTCAGACTTCACTCACCTGCATAGGTGCCTTTGTACATCTCGCTCTCCTTGGCCTCCTGGGGGGGCCCGACCGGAGGCTCCTCCTCCTGTTTGATCCAAGACAAGATGTCTGACGTTGACAGTCCGGGCTCTGAATGTAGAAGGGGAGAGAAATGGCTTCAAGGACTTGAACTAGAAACTAAACATCAGCGTGTTGACTTGTTAAATACTATGTTTTAAAAACTGGGGCTGGGGAGATATATCAGTAGAATAAGCACTTCCCTGGCAAGCGCAAGGGCCTGAGTTCTATCCCCGGTTCTGCCAAAAAAAACCCAAAAACTTTTAAAAACTATTTCTAACTCTCTAGCTTGCACCTCTATTTAGTCAGCTCATTTAAAATCAAGTCAATCTTCACTTTGGAGATGACACTTGAAATAATCTAGACTCAACAGTAATTTTCACTTGGCAGTTTTAGTGTTTGCTTTGTGGTACTGGGCCTGGACCCATGGCCTTTGCACTGAGGGACACTCCAGTGCTTTTTATTTTAGACAGAGCCCACGGCCTCACTAAGGTGCCAAGCTGCTCGCTGAACATGCGATGGCTCCGCCTCCGCCTCCTGCGTGCAAGGTTTATGGACCTGTACCACCACACCCCACTCGTAGGACTCTCACGTTAACAATATTTCCACATTTTTCTGCCATATATGAAATAATAGTGGGGCCGGGGAAATGGCTCAGTGGAATAAGCACTTCCCTGCCAAGCACAAGGTTCAATCCCTGGTTCTGCCCCCCAAAAAAACCATATATGTGGGGAATTTAAAATTTAAAAAAGCAGTCATGCATATATGAAATAATAGAGCAGGAAATAGCTTTTCTCTTTAAGCACAGAGGCCCAAAAGTCAAATAAATCTTCAATAAGTATTTACAGCGAAACATTGCATTATCAAAGAATTGCTTTAAAATACCCTGAAAAAAAAAAATCAAAGAAGACAACCAAGTTTTTGGTCCTTAAAGTGTCAAGTAAAAGATAAGTACAACTCAAGAAGACAAAGCTAGGCCAGTTTACACACAGTACATTTCGGATTCCCAATTCTGGGCTCTTTATCACTTTACCTTTGGTTATTAAGTAATATAGGCCAGTTTCCGAAACTGGGCAAAGTGAAAATAGCATCTGCAAGTTCCTCAGGTCTTGGGGAATCTTTGTGACAGAAGAAAGCACCAGCTGACAGTAAAACCATACCCTGCCTGCAAGGCGTTTTTGAGAAATAAACTCAAGAGAGCTTGAATTTACTGTCAGGGCCTTGCCACTTTCTGTGTAGGCCAGAGAAGGCACCCAGGCCTATACTAGAAGAGCAAGCACATATTTTATTGTCAGCAAATGAAGAGAACTCTCTGCTCTGTGCAACACCTCTTAAATCAAAAGTGCTGGAAGCCAGGGGCGTGGCTAGAGACAGAAGAGGCCGGGTGAAACCAGGGCAGGGATTTCTGCACAGAGGGTAAAGTAACCTTGGTCCAGACAGCTGTCTCTCCTGCTACTCCCATGCTCTGCACACAAGCATCCTGGGCGTAGCCTGGCCTTACCTTTGTTTATGTACACAACACAGAGAAAGGTGAGGGGCTATGCACTGTGCAAGAGGAGCTGCTGAGAGCCAAAGGACAAACTTCCATTTATCAGAAAGCTGACTTTCATATGTGCTTAACTGATTTTCTTCCACAATTTTCTAAACAGTGAGCTAGTGCTTCAAATGTGGCATCAGTGTTTCTGAATTTTTGTTATTGTCGCTTACGATTCAACTTGCCAGAATGAGATACATCTGATTAGCTTCCACCACTGTTCTCTTTCAGGGGCCACTGTCCCTTCTTTGGCTGCAGGTAGCTCACAGTCCCACGGGCCCAGCATCCTTCCTTCTGGGCAGGAAAACCACCTCAGGCTCACCGGTGCATGTCCTGCTAGGGCTCAGAATTGGGGCTTGCTCTGAACCAGGCCTTGGAGATAAGGCTGCTCCTGTCAGTTTTCGCTGCTTCTGGGCCCTGTCTATTGGGCCACAATGCCATGAGATGCAAACCTCTTAGGAAAAGAGAAGTATCTGAGCCCCTATTAATATTTCTGTTTCATATGTAATACTACATTGAAATGGAATCTTTTGATCTTAACTGCTATCTTTCTTAATCTGGAAAACCTTAGTTTCTAATGAAATTAACAGTCTTTGCTTAACCTGAACATATGATGTTTCAAGATAATAGTATTAATAAAAATATGAATTCAAAAATTTTTGACTGTTTTAGTATTCAAGATATGTCTCTCTAGGAACATGCAACCATAATACCGTGTTTTAAGAACACCTAAAGTAAATCAGTATATTGAGTTTAGTTATTTTATTAATATTTATTTATTTGTACTGGGAATTGAGCTCAGAACTACATGCTCGCTGGGCAAACACTGAGCTGCTGAGCTAAATCTCTTGTCCAAGTTACTTTATTTTTTAATTTTTAAATTTTTTTTTTAAATAGGGTTTCATTATGTAGGTTAGGATATAAAATAAGATATTCAGAGAAGCCTAGCACCTATCTCCATTTCCTTTCTCCCTATATAAAGTAGCCATTCTGGTTGGGTTTTCTTTTATACATCTATTTTAAATTTTGGGGGGGGCGGGGGGGCGGGGCGGGGCGGGGCAGAACCCGGGATTGAACTCAGGCTTTCGCCGGCCCCTGGGTTTTCTTTTAATCTTCCATGTTTCTCTGTAAACACATAAACATATATGTACAGAGTCATACTTTACCTCTTTAACATAATGTGCCACATTACACAAAGCATTCCATACTTTTGTTGCTGTTGTTTTGTTTTGTACCAGTTATTGAACTCAGGACCTTGCGCTTGCCAGTAGGTGCTTACGCCACTGAGTGATCTCCCGACTGCATTCCATACCTTGATTTTAAACATTTTATTCTGGAGATCTCTCTATAGCAGTCATAGGTACACTACACAGCTGCACCATTATTTATTACAAAATAATGGATGGGCACTTGGATTCCTTCCAGTCCTTAGTTACAATATTAGTTAGCTGCCAACCATAAAAGCTGTGCAGAGCTAAGCAAGTCATTGCTCTAGAAATGTAAGCCACTCCTGTCACCTCAGTTCACTGTTAAGTATCAGTACTGTATGCTGAACTCAGACACTTCAAAAAGCTAACCTTTCTTCTTTCCCTTACCTCCTTCTGCTTTTTCTAAATTCCTGAGTCTGAGTCTCACTGTGTTGTGCCCAGGCTGGCGTCAAAATCCTAGGCTCAAGCAAAAACCCACCACAGCCCCTAGAGTAGTCCGGGCTATAGTGTGTACCACTATACTCAGCTTCCTTCTCTGTGAATGGTGAAATCTAACAGTTTCTCTGGTCACTTAATCAACAGGTCTAAGAATTTATTTTATTAAAGTGCTGGTTCTTTTGCCTCAGACAAAGAATTACTCTCTGGAATATATAATGAACTCAAGAAATTAGATCCCATAATTTTAATGAGCCAATTGAAAAATGGGCATCTGAGATAAATACATATCTCTCAGATGGAAAACTAAAAACATTAAATATATGAAAAAATGTTTAGTATCACTGGTCATTTGAGAGATGCAAATTAAAACAATGTTGAAATTCCATCTCACCCTGGAAAGAATAGCTGATATCAAGAAATCAGCCAGCAAGAAATGGTGGCAGGGATGTGGGGAAAAAGAAACCCATCTGCATTCTTGGTGGGAGCAGAGACTGGTGCAACCACTGTGGAAATCAGTGTGAAGATTTCTTAAGAATTTAGGACTAGAGGTTTCATTCAATCTAGGTATTCCTTTTCTTGGTAGCTTCCAAAAGAATTAAAAGCACCCTACCACCCATGTTTATCGTAGCATAGTATAGAATATGCCAAATCATGGAAACAGCCCACATACCTATCAACTGGTGAATAGATAAAGATGTTTTTTTTTTTTTTTAAATACAACAGAGTCTACTCTTCCTCAAAGAAGGATAAATTTGAGATATTTCTAGGCAAATGGATGCACTTGGAGACCATACTCTTAAACAAAATAAATTGGACACATGAGTAAATAAGGACCAAAATGTATCATAGGTATTGAAAAACAGGAAGAGAAAGTTCAAATGTGGAGAGTAGCAAGGGAAGGGGGTGGAGGAAGGAAAGAAGGGAAAAGTACAAAATCAGAGGAAAGCAGGTAAAACTAAAAACAACTTTTTATAAATGGGAGGGGAGAAGGGGTTGAAGGGAGGGTAGGGAAATGGGGAAAAGGAACTAGTTATATCATGTAAAGGTACAAATTCCCTCCGATGAATGTAATCATTATATATACCTAAAACACACCAATAAAATCTCATTGAAAAAGAAAGTGGGCGTGCCAGCCCCACCCCCCCGGGCAGAATGTAATCTCAGTGCTTGGGAGGCTGAAGACAGGGGGAGCTCTAGAACACAACCTGAGTGGTGAGACCCTGTCTGTGGTAGTTGATACATTGTGTCAACCTGGCTGAATCAGCTCAGGCAGTTCCCATCGTGGGCCTCCTTGGGCCCAACCTGGGGTGTGATTGGTTCCACCCTAGGGCCACGGGCTGCCCCAGAGTGACTCAGCATGAAAAGCATATAAAGGTCTTGAGGATGGCTTCCTGGCCACCTTGCCAGCCTTCCTTGGAAAAGTCTCAGTCTTCAGAGGAGCCACAATCTTAGGTATGGAGTGAAACCTACAGACTGTGCGCTAAATAAACCTTTCCTTCCTTCACTTTGAATGTTGGGTATTTGTCCCAGCAACGAGTAACTAAGACACTGTCCTAAATACATTTGAAATAAGGAAAGGAATAAGGGATAAGGGATAAGGGGGAAGGGAAGGGGAGGGAGGGCTGGTTTCACTACTGGTGTCATGGAAAGCGTAGCCCACTGGTCCCTGCTGCAACCTGGCAAGATGGTGTGAGTGACATGTGATGTGAGCACCTGAGGAAGGTGAGGGAGCAGGAGGCCTGGCCCTAGGTGATCAGCAGGGCCGGCACAGAGGTGCGTGGGTGGCAACACCTGCTGCCAGGCCTACACATTCTCCTCACAGGAGCACATGGGCACACGCAAACACGGGCTTTGGAGAGCACCAGAGAAACTGCACACTGACCAGGTGAGAGGGGCTGCGTGAGAAGGCGCTCTGTTTAGGAGTGGTTAGAAGCAGAAAGACTACACACAAGAAAATATCGAGTTTTCATGTCTGTGTTGGTTGAATGTAAAGTATGAATCTGATTGAATTAATCTGATTTTGTGCATTACAATGATATGGATCATTCTTTCCGAAAAGGGGCCAGAAAGTTGAGGCTCTGCGGTTTGTGCAGAGGGCTTTAAACTGAATCAAGATACAATATGTTGAGATTTGGATTCTTCAGAATAAAAATACTAAAGTAGTAAAAATACTTGTGATGTGAAACTACCATTGTTAAAAATATAATTTTCTTTCTTTTTAAAATACAATTTTCAAACAAATACAATTTTCTCGTCTTTTTTCTTGGTATTGGGAATTGAACTCAGGGCCTTGTACAATTTTCTTAAAAAAGTATAAAACAGATATGGAACTATAACAGCCAGATGAATATGTTATTTGTAATAAGTTATAATCTCTAAATTTCATGATCTAAATTAATAAATTTCATGATCCCTGTTTATAAATAAGTTAAACTAGAATTAACATAAATCAGGATATGCACTTCTTATTTTCTTTAGGAAAGGACGGCCTTGCTGAACTAAAGTGATCAGAGATAAACATGGGCTGATAGTAGCAATGAACACAAGCAGTGGTGGTCAAAGATGTCTCCCTCCTTCTAGGTTACTCTTGGCTCAAGTCTATGCCCTCTCAAGTAGAACAGCTACACAATGGACTTTCGGGAATTATTCCATTTAAACTTTTGTGTAAATTTTGTCCAAAAAAAGGGTATAGAGGGCTAAGAGATAGCTAGGTGGTCTAAGCGCCTGCCTGGCAAGCGCAAGGACATGGGTTTGATCCTTGGTACCGCATGCTATGCTGTCCTGGAACCTGGGCGTGGTGGCACATGCCCATAATTCCAGTGCTGGGAAGACTAAGACAGGAGGACTGCAAGTCCAAGCTGCATATCGAGACCCTGTACCAAATAAATTTTACGTATGTATGTATGTATTTGATACAGGGTCTCACTGAGATTACAGGCATGTGCCAGCACACCCAGTATTGGCTGGCTCAGTGCGCCTGGGGTAAGGGCCAGCACAGTACGTGGTGCCTGTGGTGCCAGGGATAGAACCTGGGTCCCTGCACTTGCCTAAGCAGGTGCTTAGTCGACTGAGCTATCTCGCTGGACCCAAAATAAATAAATAAATAAAAATTATATATAGTTCATAGCAATTCTTCCTAAAGCTCTAAATGAACTAACACAATAATACATTATGGGCCTAATTTTATAAGAAATAATGAATAACAGCCATGAGTGGTGGCGTAAGCCTGCAACTCCAGCACTTGGGAAGCAGAGGCAGGAAGATTACTGTGAGTTCAAGGCTACATAGTAAGTTCCAAAGCCAGCATGAACTACATACTGAAAGCCTGTGTCAAAAAAAGAAAAAAAGGTAAAAGAAAACAAAAATGGATAAATATCCAAATGTATTTTTTTGTGTGTGTAGGGTCTCACTATGCAGCTCGGATCTGTAGTGATCCTCCTGAGTTCTGCCTCCCTAGTGCTGGGATTACTAGAGTGTGCACTGCACCAGACTCCTCCGGCTCAGTGTGCCCGGTGGCGGGGCCGGCCTAGCATGCAGTGCCAGGGATCAAACCCTAGCCCCTGTGCTTACCTAAGCAAGTGTTCAGTCCGCTGAGCTATACCACCAGCCCTCCAAATGTATTTTAGAAAATTAAAGCTTTTAGAAGTGTTTGAGGCCTGCCAAATAGCTCAGCAGATTAAAGCGCTTGCAAGCAGGCACATGATCTAAATTAATAAATTTCATGATCCCTGTTTATAAATAAGTTAAACTAGAATTAACATAAATTAGGATATGCACTTCTTATTTTCTTTAGGAAAGGACGGCCTTGCTGAACTAAAGTGATCAGAGATAAACATGGGCTGATAGTAGCAATGAACACAAGCAGTGGTGGTCAAAGATGTCTCCCTCCTTCTAGGTTACTCAGTCCCTGGGACTGCTGGCCCCACCCCTGGGGCACACTGAGGTGGCAACTGAGGCTGGGCATGGTGGTGTACGCCTGTAATCCCAGCTCTTGGGAGGCTATAGTGAGACCCTGAACACCCTGTAGACCCTTCTCTAAAATACAAAAAAAAAAAAAAGTATTTCTGAAGGCTGGCGAGATAGCTCAGCAGACTTAGCGCCTGCTTTAGCAAGCACAGGGACCAGGGTTTGATTCCCGTTCCCTCATGCTAAGCTGGCCCTGCCCCTGGGGCACAGTGACTGGGCACAAGACTGGGCATGGTGGTGCATGCCTGTAATCCCAGCACTGGGGAGGCTGAAAACGGGAGAATCACTATGACTCCAATCCGCATAGTATGACCCTGTGCAAAATAGATAAAATGAGAAAAAAAAGCATACCAATATTCTAACGCAAACACACTTGTCTAACAACAAAGTACATTAAAAGCTCTTAACTAAAGAAGTGCCTTGTGAAAGAAGAAAAACCAGGAAAATGTTATATTAGAATAAGTTGAAGGGATTTAGAAAGATTTTATTTTTTTGGCTGGCTCAGGCTGCCTTAATGGCATCTGTGGTGTAGCGTGTGGAGCTGGGGATTAAACGTCGGTCCTGCAAGCCTGACTTGACTGGGTTTGCTCAGCAGGCAGTTAAACAACTGAGCTAACTGGCAAGCCCCCAGTTGAAGGGATTTAAACAGTTAAATTAAAAATAATATAGCAAAAAGATAGTTTTCAAATTCTATCACACAAGCTGGGGAGATAGCCTAAGTGCCTGCCTGGCAAGTGCAAGGTCCTGAGTTTGATCCCCATTATCAAAAAAAATTCTATCATTCGCATAGCCCAGCATTAGTCTCTCCCAGCTAAGGTCTGGGTAGGACAGTTCTTTACATGTTTTAACGATCAACAGTGTTTAAATGCTACTGTCAGGAGAAGGAACACTCCCAACAGGCACGTGCCTAGTCCACTAAGCCACACCACCAGCCTTACCGCCTGCCCCAGGGGCCGCCGCACCTCTGTCCTGGATGCAGGTGGTTTTCTACAGATCTGAGTGGCTCACAGCTCCTCAATTACTTGCCAGACAGTGACCACTGCTTATACTCACCACTCCTTGTCCTATTGGGAGTCAAAATCTGGTCTGTCCTAGGCGGAGGGCATCTGTGTGACAGCCACCAATAAAAACCACGCACACCGAGTGGCTTAGGAGCAGCTCTGGTAGGTGGGATTCTGTATGTGCTGCCACAGATCGCTGCCAGAGGAGCAGCCCGTGTCTGGGGAGACTCCTGGGAAAGGACTCCAGGTAGCTTGCACTGGTTTCTGCTACACTCCTTTTCCCTCTTTTTGCATTAAGAAATGTTAGCTCTAGCACACATGAGACTATGTGCTGAGTCCTGTAAACTTTTTTTTTTTTTTTTTTTTTTATTATTTTTTCTGTCTTTTTGAGACAGGATCTCACTATGCAGTTCAGGCTGGCCTTAAGCTCACTTTGTAGCTCAGGCTGGTCTTGAACTCACGACAATCCTCCTGTCTCAATCTCCCAAGTGCTGGGATTACAGGCATGCGCCACCACGCCTGGCTGTAAACTTTTAAATATGTGACATATCGTTTGTTTTTTCTGTGGAGCCAGGGATTAAAATCAGACCCTTGTACTTGCCAGGCAAGCACTGAGCTATCTCTCCAGTCCCTAAAAATGTGACATATTGATTGGCCTAACTTATATGAATCCTATTCTCAAGTGTGGGTAAATATCTAGGTTCCTAGTCACTGGTGCAAGAATAAAACCAGAGTATTAAATCAGACACATTATTTGTTCATGAGGCCAGGATATAGCCCAGCAGTACAAGCGCCTGCTTGGCAAGCACACGGTCCTGACTTCAATTCCTGATAGGAAAAAAAAAAGGATAAAGTATATAAGGTGAATGCCCAGAAATGAAGCTTAAAAAATAAAAATAAAAATAAATTCAATATACTATAAGTAAATGAAACTTTGATATATCATTATACAATCAAACTACCTGTATCTTTTCCCCTAATCCTCCCAAACTAAAATGATCAATTAATAATACAGACTTGGGGCTGGGAGACAGCTCAGTAGAATAAACACTTGTCTGGCAAGTGCAGGGTCCTGAGTTTGATCCCCATTCCGCAAAAGAAAAATAAATAAAATAAAAAAAAATAATAATGCAGACTCAAGAGGTCAATTATTAAACTGCAATCAATTCATCTTTATAGGTGACATTATTTTTATTACTATTTTCTGTGTGTGGCATTGGGGATTGAACTCAGGGCCTTGTACATGCTATGCAAGCACTCTACCACTGAGCTATATCCCCAGCCTGGGGGATGTCACTTATACCCACAATATAGATCAATCCATCAAGTGTTACACTGCCTAAATGCAATCACCCACCCCTTCTCAGAACAGAATATACATGGTAGCAGTGTTCACTGCTCAAAACTCAGAGAAGTTACACTTCACATGACAACATTTCATTGTATGTAAAAACAAATACTCAACCTTAGGTTAATTACATTCATGGTGAACTATTGAAAAGGAAATGTACTGATGTCTCTAATTTAAAAACACATCAGATATAGGATAGATTAACTGGGCATGGTGGTGCTTACTTATAATCTCAGCTACTCAGAGGCTGAGCTAGGAGGGGTATTACAGGCCTGAGGCCAGCCTGGACAACTTAGTGAGACACTGCCTCAAAATGAAAATGAAAAGAATTGTGGCTCAGTGGTAGAGTGCTTGCCCAGCATGTGCACGGACCGGGGTTCAATCTCCACACAGGGAGGGAGGGAGGGAAGAAGACTCATGGCTGGATGGGAAAGGAATGCAGAAATGGATGGTCATGTGATAAAGAAGTTGGTAAAAAGAGTTTAGTGCTGAATAGCTAGACGTTCACTATAAAATTATTTCAACTTTTCCGACTGAAAATTTGCACAAATAGAAAAAAATAACAGTACATGAGACCATAACAGAAACTGAGAGCTAGAGAATAGATTGTCCAACCATGTTACCTATGAGTTTTTATCCAGCAAAGAAGAAAACATACAAGGATTTTCCGATAGCCCAGGTGGGATGTGAAAGAAGAGGTGCAGCTGGACTTCAACTAGCAATCTTTCCACAGCACCCACCCTCCAGACCCAGGCACACCCACATTCCCCTGGGTGGGGGCGGCATCTAGACCACTGGATAAGCGCACACACCAGGGATGCCTTCTCTCCTAGGCCCCGCAGGCCTTCCCTCTAGCTGGATAAGCGCACACGCCAGGGATGCCTTCTGCCCTAGGCCCGGCAGGCCTTCCCTCTAGCTGGATAAGCGCACACGCCAGGGATGCCTTCTGCCCTAGGCCCGGCAGGCCTTCCCTCTAGCTGGATAAGCGCACACGCCAGGGATGCCTTCTGCCCTAGGCCCGGCAGGCCTTCCCTCTAGCTGCTTTCCTTCAGCTGGGCATCACTGCTCCCTGTCACATTTTTCTAATTGCCAGATCTCAGTCCTTTCATCAGAGCACATTTTTAATAGTAACCCCAGGATGTGTGGTAGTGATGACTGCAAGAACAAGAAAGGAGACCTCTGAGCTCCCTCTTCTAAAATGCCAGTCTTGGCTGCTCTGCCACTGGACAGCTCTGGAAGCTCCTGGGTCCTGCCTGCTTTACTCTGCGCCCCCTTCTCCACACTGGGGAAAGGAAGATGAAGAGCGGGTACTTCACCTCTCACTTACCTTCACGGGGGACTGCAGGGATCTCACTCTCCTCTGGGCCTGCCTGGTCCTTTGTGTTATGTTCTCCTTCTGGTTGAATCTGAGATAAGACATCAGGTTGACTCATGGCATAATCTGAGAGGATAGAGGGACAGAGAGACAAATTAGCATGACAGCTTGCTGCTGTGAGGGTGAGATCTATAGTCCCAGGGGATGCCTTTTAGTCTAAATCACTTTTCCATATCCTTCTACCTCCAGCTAAGGTGCTATCTACTCATGAATGCAGCAGGAGGAGACAGGATTGGAAAGTCACACTGCTAGGTTGGCTCTGCCCTCGGGCTCCTTTCCTGGAGCAAGAATGACAGTGCACTCCACCTCTGTGGGCAGTCAAGCCCTTTTTCATGTGGATACCCAGGGAAGCACACTTACCCAGCAGGCACACTCAGCCCTGAACTTGACTCTGTCCCAACATCTGGCAAAGGAGGAATCCTGATTCCCACCTAGTGAGTGTAAATTGGCCTCTGGGGCCTGGAACAAGGCCCAAGCGCTTGAGAGTGGGGTGGGAACAATGACACTGGAGGAAGGAGGGGTGCTGGGGCCAACTCAGGCTCACCCATGGAGATGAGAGACTCATAGTTGCCCTTCATGATATTCTTGTAAAGTTCTTTTTGCCACTCTTCTAACTTTTCCCACTCTGGAGTGGAAAAGTAGATGGAGACATCATCAAATGCCACGGGCACCTAAAATCACAATCACATGGGTTAGTCTCCCCTGTTGCAACAAATTCAAAAATCTTCCCTCAACTGGTGCTTTACTGTTTTTTTGCATTGTTCAAGGGTCATCAATAAATATTCTGAAGAGCTCTGAAATGGTCTCATTTACTGCTCGTCATAAGTACAGGCCCAAATTCCACACTTGTGCAACACAGCGTGGAGCTAGCACCTTTTCTGAGGCATCTCCAAACACTTTGCAGATAGTAAGAAAACAACTCAATGCCATTCATGTTAGAAACTTAAGTTTTATTGAGCTTCCTCGCATCATCTTTTTATTGTTTTTGAGACAGGGTCTTGCTCTGTAATTCAGGCTGGCCTTGAGCTCTCTGTGTAGATCACGTTGATCCTCCTGCCTCAGCCTCCTAAGCACTAGAGATGCAGACGTGTGCCATTGCCCGACTGCCTTTCCTTGCCAACCCTTAGTTTCTGAAGAATCCTGGCTTGCGGAAGAAGAATCCTGGCTTGCAAAAGAAGGATCCAGGGAGGGAGTCGGTTAATTTTTCCCATGTTCTGAGCCAATGCACTGGGAAATGGGAAGACCACAGAAATCCTCATTGATTGGATTCTGTATTTCTTTGTAAAGCTGTGACTGTCCCTTTTGATCTTGCCTGAGATTCTGATCACTGACAGATGTCTGTTCATTTTCTTCCTCTGGGCAGAACATAATGTTTTGAAGGCTTTTCCCTCTTTCCTTTCTAATAGCTCTTTTTTCCACTTTGGATCTTTGTTGAAAATAGAGGGTTCGAGGGGCCAGGGAGATGGCTCAGTGGAATAAGGGCTTCCCTAGCAAGCACAAGGGCCTGAGTTCAATCCCTGGTTCCGCCAAAAAAAAAAAAAAAAAAAAAAAATAGAGGGTTCGGGCACCACAAGCTACCCTTGCGTGTTCTTCAAATGGAACCCGATGTCCACTGAATGGCTGTTTCCAATCCCTCACTACTGACCTCTGCAACACCCACTTTCTTTTCAATTTGTTTTCATAGAGATTTTTTCTCTTTCTAGGCAACTGCAGCTCACTGCAGTTTCTCTGTGCTTCGAGTAAGTTTCTTCTGATTTTTTTTCACCCACCATATCTGTTTCTCTCCTACTACCTTATCAGCTCCTCCTCACACTTCTTCAGTGTGGGCAGCTTTGACCTTCTACTGTGTCCTTCAACATCTGCTTGAACTCAGCAATGGATTCTTTGTCAAGTGAGGTCATTTGGATCTGCAAACTGATTTCCTATTTCAGGTCAGAATTTTCATTCCTTTCATTTTCAGGGCTCACATTTTTTTTCTGTGCATGTGTGTGTGTGTGTGTGTGCATGTGGGTGGGTGGGTGGCAGGTGGGGGGATCTTTTTGAGACAGGGTCTTGCAATGCAGCTGAGGCTGGCCTTGAGCTCACTTTGTAGCCCAGGATGGTCTCGAACTCACAACAATCCCCCTGCCTCAGTCTCCTGAGTGGGGAGTGACAGGCATGTGCCACTGCACCTGGCTTGTTGATTAAGCTTTAACCCAATGTCCTGAAGCTCCCTTTGGGCCTGGCCTGCTCATCTCATGCCACTCTTTTCCAGTTGCTTCTACACATCATTTTTCTCAAATCTGCCAATCTATTCTTAAATTACAGCTTTTCATTTTGTAAATCTATGTTTCTGAAACCTTTATTCTTTCACATATTAATTTAAAATCCTTTTATTTTTTCTTTTGAAGAAGATATCGCTATGCAGCCCAGTGGCCCTGGGCTTCTGGGCCCACTGTCCACCTTCTTTTCTACTAGAGGGTCGTGTAGGGTTCGAAGCTGATCTACGAGTCTCCCTGTCCACCCCAACCACTCACAGCCTCACTTAGCCCTTCTCTTTCTAGCCCTCCTGGGTACTCCTGCCTCCTGCTGATCTGCCTACTTAGAATATGCACAAAGTTTTTTGTATTCTGGTACCAAGAGCTGAACCCAGTCCGACAGCTGACATCTGAAATACGCCCCCCTTTCAATTTTGATTCTGAAACTGGGCCTTCCTACAGATCCTCCTGTTTTAGCTGCCTCAGTGTTGCTATTACAGACACATGTCACTGCACTTTCCATAGCTTGAATGGTAAATTCTTTAGTGTATTTCTTGTTCAGTTTTATGCAATTTACTGATGTTAAAAGGCATTTTGTTTTCTTACTGGAATTTCTCACTTCTGATGTATTTGAGCCTTTAACCATTCTACTTTTTGTGGAGTTAATACTCGCAGTTCATTTTCCCAGTCTTTAGTTTTCTCTATTCTCCTCTTGGCTCTTTAAGAATGGTTTACCTTTTTTCTTGGTGAGTCTATTTGTCACTGATTTTGTAACTGAATTATGCATTCATTCTGCTACTTGTACGCTTAGCTCTCAGAGTCTGATGACAAGATTTATGAAGTTTACACCCTAACCCTTGAACATTCAACATTTTCTGTAACTCACACTGAGAATTTGTCAACTCACTATCTCCACCAGGAGAAAATGCAAAGTGTACATGCTGAACGGTGCGCTGAAACCATGTAAAAACACATTCTGGCTTTCTTACAGTCTTTTTTCTTTCCAGGAGTTTTCTGACTTCCTCCTGCTGAGGCAGAAACTAGGCAAATGAAGTTGTATCAAACTTGCCCCCAGCCCTCAGGCGAGCACACGTGGGGCTCCGTTAGCAGCGGGTGGCCCACGCTCCAGCGCCACGTCCACTGAGTTATTGCAGCAAGGTGGCCCCACACCTGGGTGCTGGCACCGCTCACACCTGGTAGGAGGAAGAGTGGGGCCGCGGAGAGGAAAGGCAGTGAGGCGGAGGCAGAACAAGAGAACAGAGAGGAGGACCAGAAATCTGAAGAATGAGGAGAGCTGTGACAGGAGAATGGCCCCTGGGGGCCCTCTCTCCCTGGAGGGAGACAGGACGCTCACCTGCCACTGACCACTCCAGCCCCTCACTCAAAAAACCTTTTAAGTCTCCCCCTGGTTGCAAAAAACTATATGAAGGAAAGAAAGGATATAGGAAAAACAGCATGCTTCAGCCTCCAGGAGATCAGAGTCTTCACAGGGAAAGAAGATCTACTGTACGCTATGAATTATGGGAGCGTGGAGACCATTATGTGTAAACAATCACAAGTAAGTTAGGAACAACTGCAACACAGTATCTGACTCATGTAACAGAACGGCCTATTATGTACAAGGTTCTCCCTAAGCATCAAGATTATTATAAAAACATGGTTTCTGAGCCAGCTGTGGGGGCCAGGCCTGAAGTCCCAGCTCTCTAGGAGATTGCGGCAGTAGGACCACAAGTTTGGGCCCTGCCTGGGCAACCTAGTGACTTAGTGAGACCCTGTCCAAATTAAAAAAAAAAAAAAAAAAAAAAAAAAAAATTATAAAGGGCCTGGGATATAGCTTAGTGAGTATGTCCTAGGTTCAATCTCTAATACCCAAAAACGAAAGGGAAAGACTTCTTCCCCAAAGGGGTATAAGACTTCATAGGCACTAATGACACTCACAATGGAGCTGGGCTGACCCTAAAAGCAAAGGGGCAGAACTCTGACTGTCCTCATGAAAATGGAGAAAACAGTTTTTTTCTCCACTTAATTTGTATTTTATTGGCATATTTTAAGATTTTTTTTTTTTTTTTTTTTTTGCAGAGCCGGGGAATTGAACTCAGGCCCTTGTGCTTGCCAGGGAAGCGCTTACTCCACTGAGCCATCTCCTCAGCCCTTATTGGCATGCTTTGGACATACACGATGCTAACATCCACCACTGGCAATCTGTACCTGTACATGACATGTCTTGCTGCTGCTTTTTTTTCCACTCCCCTCCCTCCTCTCAACCCTCTGGAAGGAAACATTTAACAAGGAAAGCCAAAGAGAGTTTTCTGAGGACATTTATGAGTTCTGCACAGTGGGGCCCAGGTTTTACAGAAGGGAAGCCACAGGCACAGGCTGCTCTAAAGCACTTAGCTTTCAACAAAAATTAGGAAGCTCCCCTGAGCTAAGCACAGTGCCAGAGTCAGGACGCGAAGGGTCCTGCATGGCATGTCCAGCTCTGCGCCCTGGCTCTGGTAGGCGCCACCTGGCCTGCTGCAACCCCCCCACCCCCCAGCAGCTTCCACAGTTGGTTCTTAGCAGGAACTGAACACCAAGAAAATAGAACAAAAGAAGAAAAAATTACCATGGGGGATGAAAAGCTTTCAATTAGTATTGCCATAAATATTTGAGACGACAATATACCTGATAGTACAAATGGACAGATGAGGAAAGGAGACTGACAGTATATGTATGTACAATTTTTATATGTATGTACAGGTATATATGTATATGTATATATACAAAAGAGTTTTCTAACAGAGAACAAATTTTCAGGGTATAAACTGCATGCATAGTACAATAAAGGAAAAATCTGTATTTAAACATATCACACTAGCTGGGCGTGGTGGCGCAGGCCTGTAATCCCAGCACTAGGGAGGCTGAGGCAGGAGGATTGTTGTGAGTTCGAGACCAGCCTGAGCTACAAAGTGAGCTTAAGGCCAGCCTGAACTGCATAGTGAGACCCTGTCTCAAAAAGACAAAAAATAAATAAATAAATAAATAAATAAACATATCACACTATATTTTACATTATTAAGTATAAAAAGATTCCAGAACTTCCAAAGAAAGTTTACCTACAAAGGAACAAAAATCAGATTACACATCAACATTGTGTGCTCAAAGATAATGAAGCGATGTCTCAAAATTTCTGAGGCAGAAGTATTTTCATAAAATCTTAAATCTGGCAAAATACCAACACTTTCTGTCCCGAATAAAAGTTGTTTCAGACACACAAGGAATTCTGAAGTGTGTAACCAGGCACCCTGGGAAGTTTCTCAAGGAGGTTCCTCAGAAAGCAAAAGTGTGAGGGAACCCCGGGACCTGAGACTCATGGCTGCAGAGGACAAGGGAAGGACATCTGGGACAAGAGCTGTGCGCAGCGTAGCAAGCAAGCAGCCCAGCTGGGAGAGGAAGAGAGGGCGCCTCTGGGGAGGAGAGCGTTGGGCAGTGTGGAAGGTGTAACTCAGAGCTTAGAAACTTGTGACTAGAGTACAGGTGACCAATAGAAAAGGAGCACTTTAGCCAGGGACGGCGGTGCATGCCTGTAATTCCAGCACTTGGGAAGCTGAGGCAGGAGGGTTACTACAAGTTCAAATCCAGCTTGGATACAAAGTAAGTTCAATGGGCCCAGTGGCTATAAACAGAAGAATCACCACTAGTCTGATCTATGTAGTAAGACCCTGTAGACCCTGTTCTAATACATAAAAACAACAACAAAGTGAGTTCAAAATCTGCCTACACAGCAGACCTTCTGTTAAAAAAAATAACCAAATAACTTCACCAGAAGCTATTGGCCATGACACTGGGCATCAGAGAAAAAAATTTATGCTAGCACAGAATTTTTCAAAGCTTTTGGTCTCAGATTCTTTTACTTCTTAAACATAACACAGGACCCCGATCACCTATCATTTATATATCTACCAACATTTACTACACTAGAAAGACAGATTTTTAAAAATATTTATGTATTCATTTTAAAATATTCAACACATTACAATTAACCTAGTTTAAAAAACAAAAATTAACATAGTTATTCATAAGAAATACTTTACAAAGCAAAATACTAGTGGTAAGGATTTATATCTTTTGCAAACCTCTTTAAAATCTGGATTAAAAGAAAACTAGGTTTGTGTATCTGCTCCTGTATTTATTAGGGTGCCCTCTTTTGGTTGATGCCTATGAAGAAAAGCTGGCATTACATAAACATGATGCTAGAAAAGGGTAGGAATACTTCAAAGTCTTCTCAGGTACTGTGTGTTTCTTCTTCCTTGATTCTACACCAGATTTAACAAGTGTTAGTGTCTTAATTGCTAGCTGCAATGTGAAATCTGACACAACACCACATAATCTTTCCTTACTTTTTGTTTTGGGCAGCTCTGGGGATTGAACCCAGGGAGTCTCAAACTACATATCCACCCCTTTCTATTATTTTTCTCTTGACTATTAATTTTTAAAAATCTACTTAGTACAGGGTCTACAGGGTCACACTACACAGATCGGACTCCTAGCTATGCCTGCTAAGCAGGGCTTTAATCCGCTGAGCTGTCTGGCTATCTGGCCAGCCCTTATTTTCTCTTTAAATCTTGAGAATAGGTCTGGCTAAATGCCCAGACTTGCCTCACACTGGCAATACTCCTGTTTACCTTCCCGACCAGCTGGGCCTGCTTCCCTGCCCCCCTACCTTTTATCCTACAATCTGCAGGCCTATTCTGATGTGTTGAATGGCAATGAGGAATGAACCCAGGAGCTTCACACATAAACTATATATTTGTTTTGAGACAGGGTCTTGCTAACTTGCTAACTGGCCCACAAAGTCTCCCTGCCTCAGCCTTCCAGAGCACTGAGATTACAGGCATGCACCAACACGCTGGCTTTAATATTTTAATACTTCTTTAAATGACCTTGTATCTGTGATGTTTGTAACAATCTATGCCACTTATTTGGAAAATAGGCATTTTCTGAGTTGGACAGACCTTTCCAAAACTGACATATTTCAAAGCTGTTCAAAAATGATACTAAAGGCTGGGGATATAGCTCAGTGGCTTACGTGCCTGCCTGGCTAGTGCAAGGTCCTGAGTTTGATCCCTGATACAGCTAAATAAATACAACAATAAAAATGATGCTAAAATCACCACTAGCCAAGTATGGTGGCCTACCAGGTAATCCCAGTACTTGGAAAGCTGAGGCAGTAGGATCACTTGAGTTTGAATGCAGCCTGAACTACAACTACAAGGACAGATCCTGTCAAAAAAAAAAAAAAAAAAAAAAACAAAAACAGGCTGGAGAGATAGCTCAGAGTGAGTTTAAGTGTCTGCCTGGCAAACACAAAGTCCTGATTTCAATCCCCAGTACCGTACCAAACCAAACCAAACCAAACCACCACTTATCAGAAAAGACTTGGGTGTTTTGTTTTGTTTTTTTTGGTCCTGGAATTGAACTCAGGACCTCATGCTTACAAAGCAGGCACTGTATCACTGAGCTATATCCCCAGCCCAAGACTTAGTTTTATTATGTATTTAATTAGCTTTTGGTTAAGACAGGGTCCCATTATGTAGCTCAGGCTGGCCTTGAATGCACAGCAATCTTCCTGCCTCAGCCTCCCAAGTGTTAAGACTACAGATGTGTGCCATGACATCCATCAAAAAGACTTTTAAGAAGCTGTTAGGGGCCAGGGAGATAGCTCAGTTGAATAAGCATTTGCCTGGCAAGCGCAAGGCCCTGAGTTCAATCCCCGGCTCTCCAAAAATGTAAAAAAGAAGAGACTATTAAACTGCTGGGTAGTGGATTTCAGTTTTTTGATATTTTATTTTTTGTTTGAAAGTTCAATATTACTATTAACAATAATTATAAATGACTATCCTTCGATGAACTTTGACCATTTTCAAATGTGTCAGTTATTCTTTTTTGGTAAAAATGTTCTGTGAAAACAAAAGTCAGTTCAGTCTACAATTCAAAGAATGCCCAGGGCTGTTCTGACAGATAACCATGCCTGACAGAGGAAGGCAGCGTAACGTGTTCAGTGCTTCCCAGGTCAGCACACACAAGGCTCAATCGATGGACTCAGGGTCATGTACTTCTGCTACTTAATCAAGACCTTTCGGAGGAGGTGCTGGGAAGCGATCCCAGAACCTCACATGGAGCGGCAGCCTTGCCCTTTTTATTTTTCCCATTTCAGTCAGGGTCTTGCTGAGTCACCAAGATGCCCAGACTGGGCTCACACTTGCAACCCTCCTGCCTCCTCAGCCTCCCAGGGCAGTGGGGTTACAGTAGCATGCTGTCCCAACTGCCTCCATCGTGACACTCGTAGATGCATCTTTCCTCTCTGCTGTGAGTGCACAATGGTGAAGCGCACGAGCCCCTTGGTGAAGTCCTAGCTCTCCCGACCCATACTACATCAGTAGTTTTGGTCACCACGGCATGGGGACCAATGCAAATGCTGATGCTGAAGCTAAGAGGTGACTTGATGCTGTCCTCACTGCCCCTCTGGAGTCTGTGCCTGGACGGACCCCTGACAGAATATACAGGGGACCAGGACCAGGCTGGTATGAGCATGCAGAACGAGATGGCATTCCTGGCTGGTAGAGAAAGCTCCTCACCGCAGCATTGCTCGGGCAAGATAACATCTGCAGGGGCCCATCTACAGAAAGCAGGCAGAGTGGCATGGAGGAGGAGTCAAGGAACTCCATTAATGCACTCCCTGCCTACTGCAGCCCCTGTCTTCCTGTTGTGCTTCTCACTTGCTAATACAAGTCCGTCAACCAGG
The DNA here is from genome assembly GCA_004027165.1 of Ctenomys sociabilis. Taxonomy (NCBI): domain Eukaryota; kingdom Metazoa; phylum Chordata; class Mammalia; order Rodentia; family Ctenomyidae; genus Ctenomys; species Ctenomys sociabilis. Next base: position 25,250 of record PVKA01010987.1, on the reverse strand, counting down.
AGCGTTTGTGTGCCTGTCTTCTAGAGGCAGGCCCCTCCCAGTGCACTTGTACCCTGAATATTGTCTTCTGTCTTTCTTTATTCCCTGCTGTTCTCCCCAAAACAATGACTCTGACAGAGGAAATATTTGAGGTCCTGCCCTGTGCAGGATGCAGTGGGGAAAAGCAGAGGGCTGGGCAAGAGTCCTGAGTCACAGCTGCTGCGGGACTCAAACACAGAGCAAAATCATTGTGGCTTAAAGTGCACAGAGTGAAGGGACAGGACACAGAGAACAACCACTTTTGGTGAAGGACACTAGGGATGGCTTTATGAGAGGTGATCTGAACTGCCCTTTAAGGACAGCAAGGACATTCTGCATGGAGGTGACATGACCACAGGAGGAGACTTTAAAGGGCAGACACAGACAGCAGCTGCTGCAGTGTAGTGGAGAGTGTGTGGGGGCAAGGGAAGAGAGGCAGGGCTCCTCAGCTCCTTGACCTCGCCATGTGGCCTAGGCTGGCCTCTAACACTCTGAGATCCTCCTGCCTCTACCTCCCAAGTGCTGGGATTGCAGAAATAAGCCACCACTTCTGGTATATACAACACACTGAGCATAACTATTATTATTTTTTTCCTAAGTTGCTTCATTTTGTCAACATCTCAGCTAAACATTTTATCCAGAACAAGAACTGTAAGCTATTCTTTTCATCCTGCTCTGTTACTAAATTTAGGTTAAGTAGTAGAGTTAAAAATGCAACCTTTTTTATTTAACCTTGCTCATAAAAGATATATTTTAGATACAACAAATATATATTATGATGAAATCATGACAAAAATAAAGGATAAGGATGAACTTCCTGTTTGTATTTGGACTTGGAATACATTCACTGTCCTCTCCCTCCTAGAATTCCACTGAAAGAAAGGAAGGAAGGTCAGAAGGGACCATATACACAGAGGTACACAGGATGAGGCAGGCAGCAGCACCTCAGCCTTGGGGAGCTTCTCATGGGGGCTGGGGGGGTACTGACATCTCGCTGAGTAGGGTGGCCACATCTGACCACATAAGAGTCCAGGAATCCAGAGGGATTCCTGACGCAAAGCCAGCAATTTCACAGAGCAAGAGGAAAAGCCAGGAACCAAGTGCAGCTCAGAGGACTCCATCAGAATGCTGCCACTCCCCGACACCCCATCAGCCCTGCAGGAGAGGCAGCAGCACCCACAGCCCCAAAGCTGAGAGCACAGCTGTTTCTGAAGGAAATTAACCACCTTCCCAGAGACATGCTAGTGCCCAGCCAGGCCGCTGACAGCAGCTCGATGTCTGATCCCAGGGTCCCTGGCCGCCCCTTGCCAGGGCACCTCACATCTCCCTGTGCAGCGAAGGCCCAGGCTCAGACAGATCTGGTGCTACAGGGGATGCAGTCGACTTTCACTGACCTCTCGTGAACCTGACCCTTCTCTGGTGACTAGGAACAACCAGCCAGGGGTCACCTTGTATTCTAAAAACACAAACAGCACCAAGATGAGCAAGTGCTAGGAGGGATACTAGAAAAAACCGCTAATACATATCGTCGGCAAAACTCCAGCATATACTGCACCCATTGGAAAAAAAGGCTGTTTTTTAAAATGGAGTAGAAGATAAGTATTCTTCAAAATTAAATATGTAATTGTTAAAATACAAATGAGAAACATCAAGGAACTCTAGACATAAAGGTGAAAATTATGAATAAAATGTTGAAAGATAAAAACAATGATCCATAATCTGTCAAGCAGTAGTTCCAGAAAGAGCAGAAAAGAGGAGCAGAGAGAAGGAATATTTATTTTTAATTTTTTAAAACAATATTTATTTATTTATTTATTTGGTACAGGGTCTCACTATGCAGCTCAGACTCGTAGTGATCCTCCTGTCTCAGCCTTTCCAGCACTGGGACTGCAGGTGTGGGCCACCATGCCTGGTTTCATGGTACACCCAAGAAGAAATATTATACAAACACAATTTTAAGAGAGCACGTCTCAGACCTGAAGTTACTAGTCTCCTTGCTGAAAGTCTAATATACTTTCATACTGAATGTCTAATATAAATTGAAAAAGACCTGCCTCTACATAAATCCTCAACACATTTTTTTTAGTGTATTTGGTACAGGGTCTCACTATGCAGCTCAAGACTCACAGTGATCCTCCTGTTTTCAGCCTCCCTGGAGCTGGGATTACAGGGGTGTGCCACAGTGCCCAGACTCAGTGGGTGGCACCTCGTGGTGCTGGGGATCCAACCCCAGTTCCTGTGCTTGCTTATTCTCACCAGCCTCTCAACATATTTCAGAAAAGCAAATATAAACACTTCTAGATAGAAAATAGTATGAGAAGAGACTTAGTATTACATTTTTCATAAGTGATATTTGATGTTTCAAGAAAAAAAAGCCAATAACCTGAAAAGTCTAAGGGAAATAGGAGTATTATTCAGCCTCTAAAAGGGACATTCTGACTTGGGTTATAGCTGGGTAAATCTTAAGGTCATTATTAAGTGAAACCAATGAGCACAGCAAGTCCCTCATGTGAGGTCCCTAGAGTGGTCACCTTCACAGAGTGGGACAGTAGTTGACAGGGACTGGGGAAAAGGAAGAGGGGAGTCAGCACTGAATAAGAACATTTGCAGTTCAGGCAGAGGGAGAACAGCTGAAGGTAAATCATATATATGGGATTTTTGTTTGTTTGTCTTGTTTTCTTGGTCTTTCTGAGACAGGGTCTGCTATGCAGTTCAGGCTGGCCTTGAGCTCACTTTGTAGCCCAGGCTGGCCTTGTACCTGCAACAATACTCCTGCCTCAGCCTTTAGAGTGTTGGTATCATAGGCTCTTTAATATATTGTGACTACAATTAAATGTTAAATGCATTTTAATTTCATTAAGAATGCTTTCAAAGAAATCACATAATTCCCTCACAACTTCAGAGTGTAGGATGGACAGCTTAAATGTTACTCACTTGTACAGTAACCATTGAAGAACAGTAGCCATGGGCCTCAACAAGGGCTACAAGATGACTAAGAATCTGAGCAAACCAAGGCACAGCCACTGTCACAGATGCCTCACCAAACACATAAAGTTCCTGTGGGAGATGATTTGGACTGTGCACCATGGAGCTCAAGGTCTCCAAAGATAAACAGGCTCTCAAGTTCATCAAAAAAGGGTGGGTGCACCAGCCACATAGCTTAGCGGACTAAAGCACCTGCTTAGGCGGGTGCAAGGACTGGGGTTAATTCCCATATGCTGTGCCAGCCCCACTGCTGGGGTGCACTGAGATGGCAGTTGAGACTGGGCATGGTGGTAAGTGCCCCTGTAATCCCAGCACTTGGGAGGTTGAAAATAGGAGCATTATTACGAATCCAATTTGTGTAGTGAGACCATGCAGACCCTGTACTAAATAAATTAAAGAAAAAAAAGGTTCTGGATGCACCTCCACACCAATGTGCTGGCTGCCATGAGGAAGGGAGCTGCCAAGAAGGACTGAGCTCCTCTGGAATAAAGCTTTGCAGGAAAAAAGGAAGGAAGGAAGGAAGGAGAAAAGAAAAACAAAAACAAGAAGAAATGTTACCCATTTACCCAGAAAAGAAAATAACTACTTCCCCTTTAGTGCTACATTTGAGCGACCAGCACAAGAGCTGGGGGACTCCCAGCGCGGGGCTGTACCTTGCAGAGCGCACCATCAAGGCTATTCCTCCGCCCCGCCCCCTGCACGGGAAGCCTGCGTCGCTCGGCACCATGCACCCCGTGCCATCCTGCCAGTCAGCCACTCCACTTGAGTCCTCTCTGCCCCTCTCTACCCAAAGACTTCTGAGACATTCCACTCGCCACCCTCATCTTCTAGGCCTCCAGACTGCATGGCTGTAAACAGAAAAGTTCTCCTCTGCAAACACTCCTCCTCCTACCTGGGACACCACACTCTAATTTTCCCAGCCCCGTGGCCTTTCCAGCTCGCTCCACATCTCTTCTGGCTCCTCCCCCGTCTGCAGCTGGGTCCTGGGGCTCCCTTGCTTATCCACTCGCCTGGTCTCATAACTGGCAGTCATCTCTGCAACAGGGATTCCTAAGTACTTCCGTCTTCTCTGAGCTTCTGTGTCCACTAGATACGGCTCTCAATTTACTGCACAATCTCCAGCCTGACGCTGCTCAGATGCCTCCTTTCTTCCCACCTGAGACCACACCTCCGCAAGGCATTTGCTCAAGGAAATGCCAACACTACCTCACCAGGTCCTCTCTCCAAGAACTGAGTCTGTAATCCACAGTGGCTAAGAGCACATCTTCTGCCCACTGATTAAAATACAACTCTGCTATTTATATTCAGTAACGATATCACCTTGGGCAAGTCAGGTTCTTATAGAAATTATATGCCTTCAACTGCGGTGGAGAGCACACACCTATGATCCCAACATTCCTGGAAACTGAGGCAGGAGGGTTCAAGTCAAGTTCTGCTTGGGACATTTAAAAAGACCTTATCTGAAAATAAAAAATAGAAAGGGGGCTGGGAATACATTCAGTACAGAAGTCCTGAATTTTCACCCGTTTCCCCACCAGAGGATTACATACCTTAAATTCACACACTGTAAACTCTTTAACTGCCCCACAGTGAATCTGCAGTGACTGTCGTTAATGCCTCATTTCTAACCCACCAGTCACCTCTGTCATCAGTTGTAGAATCACAAATGTCCGCTCCCCTCTTCCCACCCCACTGCCATCCAAGCTTCTGTAGATCTCCTACTTCGTCCCCTGTGGCCTCAGTGCCCCCTTCTATTCCCAGGGGAACCATCCTCACACAGCAGCCAGCATGGTTCTTCACTACTCTGCAGACAGCCAAAGAACTCGGCTCCTTACACCCTGCAGGTTTTTCTCATTATATATAAACATAAAAGCCAAGTCCTGCCCTCAGCCTTGAGTGCTTTTCATTAGTACCTAGTCACCCAGAAGAATCTCCGTAGAGCTTTAAAAGGTCATCCAGCCTTCTCCTCTACCCAGGAGTGCACTGGGAAAAAATTTAAAAGTGTCCCAGGCAACTTTTTCCCCCAGTACTGGGGACTGAACCAAGGGCCTCTGCACTGAGCTATATCCGAACCTTTTAAATTTTGCATCAGAATCTTGCCAAGTTGCTCAATGGCTGGGCCTTAACTTGCAATCTTCCTGCCTCAGCCTCCCAGAGCCCTGGGGTTATCGATATGTCTGGCTCTACCAGGTGACTCTTACATTCAGCAGGATGGGAAAGCACCGCTCCAAAGGACCTGACTTCTACCCACTTCTCCAGCTGAGCTGCCCCACTCAAGCTGCACTCTGCTGACTGGCCTTCTTCCTTTTCCTTCTCTTACGAATGGATTTGAGCCTCTGGGACTTCGCACCAGGTTTCTTTCACCTGAGAAGCTCTTCCTCAGATGTCTCCTAGTTGGGGTGCAGCCTTTGCTTAAATATTAAGGGAGGACCCTGTTTGACATCCATTTGAAAACATCACCAGAGATCACTTTGCTTTTCTAGAACATTTCAAGGTGCTGGGGACACAGCTCAGTGACACGGCGCCTGCCTGGTGAGTGCAATTCCCATTACTCCCCCACAACCAAAATTCAATGCTGTGTGTGTGTGCGTATGTGTGTTGTTGTTGTTGTTATCTTGCTTTCCCCAGGAAAATATAAGCTGTGGGAGATATTAGTGACTTGTCATGCTATACTTTCAGGATGCAGATCAAGCACACAGTAAGTGTTCAAGAACTACATGTGAAACAGATTAATGAAGAAACAAATAGGCATGTTTAGAAATTAGGTGCCCATGGTTGTCTTCCACAGCTTCAGAGTGTTGTGCACCTCCTTTTGTCTTATGTGCTATTTCTTGCAGAAGGACAATGGCCTCCAACATCTCAACATGATCCACGGCAAACCTCACCCCACGGATAATCATGACCCCTTACAGTTACCATATAATTGTGCATCCTTTACCTTTGTCTTCCCTCTAAACTTTTATAGGAACTGCTGACAAAGTCGAATAGATAGATTAAAGTGGTGAATTTGGTTTCCTCCCCAAGATTGTAGCACACAAATTAACAAAGAAAGACGTAAATCTTCAGGGTTAGAAGAAAAGGAAAAAAAAAATGTAGTACTAGGCAGCCATACTGTGACTGGGAAAGTTTTCCCACCTGAAGCTCAACACTCGGGGCCCTGAATTGAACACAGAATGTTTCCCAGATAAGTGAACAAGACATTTTAACCCCTGCATCTATCCCTTGCTGTTGCCAACGCCCACGCATGGCAGGCGCAGCCGCGGAGGGACTGTGTTACCTTTGGAATATCTCCTTTGATGCCCGGGGGCAGCCGCAGGATCCAGAAGTTGCGGTTGCGCAGCAGGTTCTCCAGGTTCTCCAGCCGCCGCTGCAGCAGCCCGTACTCCTGCAGCAGCGTGCCCAGCACGGCCCACTTGCCCTCCAGCTGGCTGCTGAGTTCGGTCACTGTCTTCTCGCAGCTGGCCAGCTTCTTCTCGGCTGTCCCTGTTCTGCCTTCTAGGTGCAGCAGCCGCCGGCTGTGGACCTCCACCTTCCTCTCCATGGCCTGCACAGCAGCCACCACGGTCCACAGGGAGATGGCTGCGGTCTGCAGGTGTGCATCACTGGCAGCCGGGGCAGGTGGTAGTGGCAGGGGCTGCAGGGATGCAAGGCACTCGGAGTCCCATTCAGGAGTCTGTGTGCAGGAGACAGATGGGACAAACACAATGTTAGGAACTCTCAGCCCAGTCTGCAGTTAGGAGAGGGCTGTGCAGCTGCCTGGCTGAGCCGAATCTAAATGTTTTGGTAAGGTTTACAGTGCCAGTGTCAGCCTCATCACTCAAGAGCTCACTGGCATCCAAAACAAGGCGAACAGCTATGGCAGTTCTGCCATGGATTTGGAAAGACAGTGAATAAATGAAACTGGCTTTTTAAGAAGCAGTTGGGCACATTTCCTCTAGTAAAAGCCCAGGAGATCCTCAAGCTGCTACCACCTCCTCTGTCTCTGGAAAAGGCAGAAGTCCTCACGATCCTTCCCAGGTGTCACTGAGTTCAGTGCCTTCCGACTTATAATCCTTTTAAATCTGTGCTTGGAGCCAGGCATCATGGCATAGAGCTACAATCCCAGCGTTAGGAGGCTGAGACAGGAGAACTGCGTGAGTTCAAGGTGAACTCAATGCCAGCCTGCGCTGTATGATGAGATCCTTTCTCAAAACAAACAGTAGTAATAATAATAGAAATAAACTCATGCACATACAACAACACCAGTCCCATTAAGTTGAACTGAGGATGCTGCATCTAGAGAAAAACATGACTGTTTTCAAATCTATGAGAGTCAGAAAACAGAACAGACTTGTTTCATCGTCTACTGTGGTACTCCAAAGGGCATATTAGAACCAACATATGAATATTTCCTAGAGTAAGTCATTTTAGCTACTTCTTTCCAAGCAAATATTAGGTTGCTCTACCCTGAACATATCTGAAGCAAAGAATAGTAAAAAAGGAAAACATTCCTACAACACATAAACCCACCCTCATCCTTCATCATCCTTGCCTGATCTGCAATCCTATCAATAAGCACTCCAGCCTTCTGAAGATCCCATTTGATCCTGGATTACCTGCCTCATCTATGACTTTGCTTTCTTCCCCGCCATTTCAGTCATAATTCCTCTGTGTCTCTGCCCCTCTCACTCAGCCAGTCCCCAGCCCTGAATTAGACTGGGCCCACTCAGTCTGTTCTGGGGCACTGGCCTGAAGCCCTGTTAAGGAAACCATGCAACAGCTGAGGTGCTGACACACAGACCAGAAGACTCTGGCTGGATGTGGCCCTCAACACTGCATGGTGCCCTGACTTCTTTTCATATCCCATCTAGTGGCTACTACAGACCCTCAAAAATTACACCTAACAATCATATGCACATCTGGTTAATATAGAAATGTTGAGACAGGGCACCGGGGAGATGATGGCTCAATGGAATAAGCGCGTCCCTGGCAAGCGCAATTCAATCCCTGGTTTCACAAAAAAAAAAAAAAAAAAAAAAAAAAAATGTTGAGACAAAAAGTCTCAGAGAATAAGAGAGTCTACATTCACACCTGCTCAACTCTTCATACTCCTTCCCATTCCAAACTCATCAGTAACTTAATACATGCTGTCATCTTTCCTTCCCAAGAGAAAACTGCTTCCATTTTCCACTTCCGCTCTGAATGTCAACTGTTCCACCTTTTTAGCTGCTTTATTTTATCAACAGTATTTTCATTTCTACCTTTCTTCTCCATAAAATGAAATCTCCCTAATCCATAGCGTTGCCGCTGTCTACAAGGAGCCTCTGAGCACCTGAGATGTCCTGGTTCCACTGAGATGTAATCCAAGAATAAAATACACAGGCGATTTCAAAATCTGAGTACGTAAAATGCTGCACAATCTCATTGCTGATTTTCTAATGTTGATTACTACAGAAATAACATTTGCAAACCTTAAGCTAAACAAAATACATCAACATTAATTTCATGTATTTCTTTCTCTTTTTAATCATGACTACTAGAGAATTTAAAGATATGTACGTAGCTTTCATTAAACTTCTAATGGATCCGGGTGTGGTGGCACAGGCCTGTAATCCCAGCACTTGGGAGGCTGAAGCAGGGGGATCACTGAGTTCGAGGCCAGCGTGGGCTACAGAAGTGAGTTTGAAGCAAGCCTGCAACATAGCGACCGTCTCAAAAATAAAAGAACATTAAAAACTTCCATTTGATATCCGTATGATCTCATAATAGCATTTTTTTTTCATTGAAAAATAAGAGAAGTCCCATTTACCTCCTCTCTCTCCCTTTTCTTAGTTTCCAGCCCTTGCTTAAGGGGTCGATTTTGGCTCCTGAGCCAAAAAAGCAGCTTTCCTAGAGGGGTCCAAAGCTTTTCGGGAGGGGAACTTGAAGGAAGGCTCTGCATCCTAAAAGGCGGCGCACAGGGGCCGTCCGCGGACGCCTACATATGTCCCAGACCCGTGCAGAGCCCACGCAGGCCTGCGGCACGCGAGCGCACGCAGCGATCGGCCGCCCGCTCCTGCTCCGCACGCAGCTTCCCGCGAGGCCCCCGGCGCTCCCGGCGCCGTCGCGCCGCGTGGGGGCGCACACCTGGCTCCCACCCACTCTCGCCGCAGCGCAGGTGGCAGCGACGACGGGAACCGCGTGACGACAGCTCCGCGGCTGCAAGAATGGCTGGCGGTCACAATAGCTCCCCGACGCACCCCACTGCCCCACTTCCGCGGCTCCACCGGGCGGTGGTCACGCTTGCGGGCTGGAAACGGCCCCCGGGGTCCCGGGCCTCATCCCGAGGCGCAGGGCGGGGACGCGGGCGGGACAGCCCCGAGACAGCCCGGCCGCCCCTCCTCCTCGTCCTCTGCGCGCGTCGCGCTTACCGGAGCCGCGGCCGCTTCAGCCATGGTTCCACGCTGCCCGGTCCGGCCCGGTCCGGAGTCTTCGCCGCCGCCGCTGCCCCACGCAGGCACGGCCGCCCCGAGCTCTCCCAGGCGGTGCGGCGCGGCGCGGCGCGTCCCTCTGTCCCGGCTCGGCGGTGCGACCTAGAGGAGCAGGGCGGCGGGTCTGGCGGCGGCGGCGACGACGGCTGTGCGACACCAGCCGGCGGCGGCTGCTCAGCGGCGCTTTGTGGGCAGCGAGTGCGCCACGAGCCCCGCCGGCCTAGACGCGCCGCCCGCAGCCCCCCCCACCCGGCCAGCGCGCCCCCTGGCGGCCCCCGCGCGCAGCGCGCCCCGCCGCGGCCAGGTCCCTCAGCCTGACCCGAGGTTCGCAGCGCGAACCCGAGAAACTCCAGGAGATAGTAGTTTAGGGCCGAGTCGCAGACGAGGTGCAGACAGGGCAACGTTTTTCTCCTTCGAGGCCCAACTAGCAAGCAGCGCTCCTCGAACGACAGCCTGATTTAGCAAGGTGGGAGTGGGTGGAGCTCTGGGTGGGGTGGGGAGCAGGCTGCCAGGGGCTTTTGGGGCAGTAGGAGGTGGGGAAAGCAGCGGAAGTTTGCCGAGGAGAGGTTCGCATCCCGCGTTGCTGCTTTTCTCGGGCTTGGTGTGGGAATGGAAGGAGCAGAAATACAGCATGTGGGGCCGGAGGTAGCTCCGCCCACGAGCGCCTGCCTGGCCCGTGCAAGGTCCCGACTGCGATGCCAGGTTCCAAAAAATAAAAAAGAAAGCAGTGCAACATATGGCCGTGCTTTGCTGGGTCTTGCTAAGGCAAAATTGTCTCAAATCTGTATTTCAACAATGAGTCAGGCTGTTGCTTAGATTGCTGAGCTATCTCCGCACCCCAGCAATGAATCAGGTCTATGAGAATCATCCTGTTTGAGTTTAGTCATTATTTATAGACTATTTATGCATTTGTGTTTTTGTTTTTTGAAGCAGGGTTTTCACTTTGTAGAGCAGGCTGGTCTTTAGCTCACTATGCAGCTCAGGCTGGACTCAAACTTACAATGATCCTCCTGCCTCAGTGTCCTGAAGTAGACGCCATTCCCTGCTTGTAGTATGTACTTTTTAATTTTTATATATTTTATAAATTATTTAGTTATTTATTTGCACAAAGTCTTGCCACGCGGTTTGTAGTCATGGTGATCCCGCTGTCTCAGCCTCCCCAGCACTGATATTACAGGTGTATGCTACCACTGCTTGTTTGGGTGGCCAGCACAGCAACACCCAGGTTCCTGGGCTGGCAGGACATGCAGTACCAGGGATCAAACTCTGGACCCTGTGCTTACCATGTAGGTGCTTATGCTACTGAGCTATCTCCCCGGCCCTTTTCTTCAAATTTTATACATAAATTTTACTTTAGTGATAGTAGGCTTATAGTATGTAACTTGAGGTCTACCCCAGTATGATCAAATTGTGAATGTTTGATAGGGAATATTGCCATTCGCTGAATTAGAATATCAGCACAACAGAATGAAATTCTAAGGTTCAAGAAAAAAATGTGAATTTTCTTTTCTAGAAGATTAGCTTATAATTTTTTGTTTAACATGTAGTAATCTTTTTTTTTTTTTTTTTTTTTCCAGAAATGGGGATTGAACTCAGGTACTTGCACTTGTCAGGGAAGCGCTTATTCCACTGAGCCATCTCCCTGGCCCCTAACATGTAGTAATCTTAGTGAGACCCTGTCTCTAAATAATAAATGAGAAAGGGCTGGAGAATGTAGCTAGGCATGGTGGTGCCCGCCTGTCACTCCAGGGCTGGGGAGGCTGACACAAAAGAGGTGCATCAGGAATCTGAGGGCAGCCTGGGCTACAGAGTGAGTTCGACCAGCCTGGCCTACACATCAAGACCCTATCTCAAAACAGTAAAAACAAACAACAGGGAGAGAGGGACTGGGGATGTGGTCCAGTGCAAGGAACCTGCGTTCAATCCCCAGTAACACACACACACACACACACACACACACACAGTAGTTATACTGTAAAATTTTGACCTTATATGGCAAGAACTGTAATTTTACAACCTCATTAAATATTTGATGCTTTCATGACAATTAAGCAAGGCTATTTGTCCCATGAAGCTGAAACGCTTGCTCTGTCTATATAACATGGTATAATAGCACCAAACAGATATTCCTCTAATGGGGACTGTTAAAGACTTTCCTCCCACTTAATTCTTGGTCTTAAAGATTTTTGGATGATAATAGTATTTCATTAAGCAACTTAAGCAATTTAACTGACTAAAGTTTTACGTATGGTTTGTATGAGAAGATGCCACCGCCATCCCCAGCCAGTATATTTCAGTTACATAGGCAATAGTTTAGTTACAACCCTACTTCTTTTTCTTAAAGACAGCTGGTCACCATGACGCATCTTGTAAGAACCAGTCCCCAGTGGACAAGCCATTCTGCTTCTCTCGTTCCTGCTTGCTTATCCTATACAAGCTCTTGAACACCAGAGATCAGGACCCAATAGTCTGGGAATGAGCCAGATCAGTAACTAAATCTGCCTTCAAATCCTGGGTATTGATGTTTCTGTTTGCCATAGCATCCAGTGTGCCAGTCTTTTTTTTTTTTTTTTTTTTTTTTTTTTTTTGGTGGAACTGAGGATTGAACTCAGGCCCTTGCACTTGCCAGGGAAGTGCTTATTCCATTGAGCCATTTTCCCAGCCCCTAGTGCTAACATTTTTGATGCTGGTCATGGCCCCCACAGAAGGAGCCAGGACCTCTTTATGTCCCAATGAATGCTCACCCTTGAGATTTTAGAACTGGGGATTAAGCTCAGGTCCTTACGCTTGCCAGGGAAGCGCTTATTCCACTGAGCCATCTCCCTGGCAACCCTTGATATACATATATATATATATATATATATATATATATATATATATATATATACATATATATATGTATATATATATGTATATATATATTTTTTTTATTTTATTTTTTATTTTTTTTTATTTTTTTGTCTTTTTGAGACAGGGTCTCACTATGCAATTCAGGCTGGCCTTAAGCTCACTTTGTAGTTCAGGCTGGTCTCAAACTCACAACAATCCTCCTGCCTCAGCCTCCCCAGTGCTGGGATTACAGGCATGCACCACCACACCCAGCCAACCCTGGAGATTTCTTGAGTACCCTCTAAAGTATGGAGGAAGATTCCTGGCTCCCAGCTGGAGCAGACCTCAAAGGGGTGAGGACACAACCTATCTGTCTGTCAGTCCTTCCCAGTTTAAGCAGAAGGGGAATCTGATCAGCTCCTGTTGGGACCATCCTCAAGAGCAGGGGGCTGGAACATTTAATCTCCGAGTGCCTGCTGAATGAATGTGTGAGCAAGTGGGGCGGACAACGCAAGCAGCAGGCAGCTCCCTCTGTGCACCAAACCCGGGAGCTCTGGTGGAGGCGGCTGACTGAGCCCTCCCCTGCAGTTTCGCATCATCAGAAGGGCCCCACGACCTTCTCAGCTCAGCCCTCCTTAGCCCGAGTCCTTGCAAGGGGTGTGGCCAGGCAGGCATCTGAATGATCTCCCTCTGAGAGGCACCCACCCTTTGTTGTGCCATCCTTCAAGAGCACACAACACACACTAGGAAGTCAAGATGAGAATTAGTCAAAACCCACAGCCCTTGACTGCAGGGAAAAGGGCTTTTACCTCAGAGCTAAAAGTGAAACCAAAGTGCTTCCTGAGTCTCAAAGGGGAAAGAGAGGCCTATTCTTCCTGAGAATTCCTCCTGGGCCCTCTGGTTGGCCGCTGCAGTGGCTGCCAACCCCCGTAGCTTCACTTCCTGCTCCTGAGCCGTCTACTTCCGGCCAGCCACTGCCTGCACTTGGCCACAAAGACCCTCCCTCCAGAGCCTTCAGCTTCCTATCCTGGTCAGGTGGTGTCATGTAATATCAGTCCAAGATGAGTGTCAGCAGTTTCTTCTGAGTTCCACGTTTTGAGGAAAAAATTGGATTGTCAGCCCTCATGAAAGAGTTGCCGTGCTCTTTCCAAAGGTCGGCCCCCTACCCATCTCGAAACAACTCAGTTGAGTGTTTTGCAAAGACATCAAAAAAGAGGGCAAGGGCCAGGGAGATAGCTCAGTAGAATAAATGCTTGCCTTGCAAGCACAAGGTCCTGAGTTCAATCCCTGGTACTGCAAAAAAAGAAAATTTGTAGGGGCTAGGGAGATGGCTCAGTGGAAAAAGTGCTTCCCTGGCAAGTGCAAAGGCCTGAGTTCAATCCCTGGTTCTGCCAAAAAAAAAAAAAAAAAAAAAA
>PVKA01010987.1:0-11454 GCA_004027165.1 Ctenomys sociabilis | reverse complement strand
GCTCCCCTCACCCTGTCAGGCCTGGATTGATAGGGCAAATTGAGCTTGAGAGCTGATGGACGTTGCAAAAGTCGGGGCAGGGGGGCCAGCGAGATAGCTCAGCAGTCTAAAGCACCTGCTTAGCCAAACTTAGGCAGGTATAGGGGACTGTGGTTCAATCCTGGGCACCACATGCCACACTAGCCCCTCAGGGTAGGCTGAGCCCTTTGACCAATAAGATAAATAAGTAAATAAAAAGTCAGGAGGGCTGGCCAGATAGCTCAGCTGATTAAAGCTTCTGCTTAGGCAGACTCAGGGACCAGAGTTCACCCGTGTGCCATGCTGGCCCTGCCCCGGGGACACACTGAGACAGTGACTGAGACTGGGCATGGTGAAGTGTGCCTATAATCCCAGCACTTGGGAGGCTGAAAACTGGAGGATCACTATGAGTCTGATCTGCGTAGTGAGACCCTGTAGAAAGTCACTAATGGGACTCTGGCCTCTCACCTCTTCTACCAGACACAAACTTGTGGCCTGGGAGGACACCTTACCACAAATGAACTCATGAAGAACTCCTGTGTAAGCTAGTCCTCATACTGCTTCTGGGAAGAACCTCCTATTTAAGTTAGAGGCGACCGCCTCCTTCACACCACGCCGCTCAGCCTCCCTCTCATTCAACCCTGCATTTTCAGCTTTGACCGTTCCCAGAGAGGAAGAGAGGACTGCAGCAGCCTGAGACAGACAACTGCAATCATGACATGCTGAAAACTCTCCCCTTGGGGTATGAGCCGAATACTCGCCTCGAGGCCTGGCCGTGCACTCCGCTGCCTCGATGCAGTCAGGTGTCACAGGAAGCACAGGCATCTGCCACACAGGTCAGCCTCCTAGACTGTTGATCGCCTGTGGCACGATCTCAGAGCCATCAACAACAAAGCCATCACTGTGCACTCTGCAGTTCCCAGGGTTTTCGACTGTTACTAAATTGTCATAGAGTTTGGGAGCTCTCTCACTCTTTCAGGGAGGCTAGGGGAGGCAAAAGATTTGGTTCCCAGCCTGTTTTTCTATCTCTTCTAGCTCCATCATGGTCTCACAAAAAAAACAAATGAGGTCTCAAAACTACAAAATGTCTCTAAACTGCTAAAAAAAAAAAAAAAAAAATACACCTCTCTTGCCTATGAAGCCAGTTTAAGATCTCCAAGCTGCCAATGTCACTGCAATTGCCTTCTTTTCTTTTTCTTTCTTTCTTTTTTTTTTTTTTTTTTTTGTATTTAGTACAGGGTCTACAGGGTCTCACTACTAGATCAGACTCGTAGTGATTCTCCTGTTTACAGCCTCCCAAGTGCTGAGATTACAGGCGTGTGTCACCATGCCCAGTCTCAATCACAGTCTTGCTGCACCCGGGGTGGGGCCAGCACGGCAAGCCCAGAGATCAAACTCCTGGTCCCTGGTTCTGCCTAAGCAGGCACTTTAATTGCAGTGGCCTTCTGTATACATTGCCTCAGTTTTCTGCCACCCACACCATGCTGGTACCCCTGCCTGGACCTAAAGAACGCCTTCCTCTGCCTTTGGTTGGCTCCTGTCTGCCAGCCCCTCTTCACTTTTAGTAGATCTCAATTTTGCACTCAAAAGTCAACTAACCTGGACTTGGTCTCCCATGGGTTCAAAACCACGTTCACAGTCTTTGGAGACTCCCTCACAGCTGACCTCTCCAGTTTCCCAGCCTGATGTACACTGCACTCCTGAAAACTAATGACACCCAAAATGCCTGCTGGCAGGACACAAAAGCTGTGCTGAAATACTAGCAGAAATCAATTACAAGATAGAAACTCCGCAAATTTCTTGGAACTGCAGCTTCTCTAAAATCTGGATTCCGGGGCATAAGTGCCTGCCTGGCAAGTACAAGGTCCTGAGTTCGATCCCTGGTACTGCCAAAAATAAAAATAAAAAATAAATTTTGGGAGACAGGAAGATGGCTCAGTAGAGTAAGCGCTTCCCTGGCAAGTGCAAAGGTCTGAGTTCAATCCCTGGTTCCACCAAAATAAATAAATAAATAAATAAATCTGGATCCTTGTGCTCACAAAAGCAATGGTGCTCCCTCAGACTATCAGCCTCTGGGAGTACCGAGTGCGCCCCGGTGCCCCGGTGCAAGTCCTTGAATCCAGTCACTAAGGGACGCCTCCCGCTTTGCTCCTCTTACTGCTTCTTCCTGCTGCTTGGAAGCCTGCTTCAACTATGCAAAATCTGCACTCCTAAGCTCTCTGCAGGGATCCAATTGACTGAAACATCAACCCCAGCCAGGAAAGCGCTCCTTACTCCCAGGAGACCCATCACAATGCGAGCCAGATGAGCCCTCCCCTTGCGATCTGCGAACTCACCCCCCAGCACTAGCACCCATGGCCCCACTTAGGCTTCCGTGTCTGTGTCCCTGGCCCTGGCCACCGTCTGGCATGGCTTAGTGCTCCTCTGAACCTATTCATGCTGTCCAGGACGACAGAAGTTTGTAGGGTCCTGCTGTCCCAACTGATGCTCTACCCTTGATCGTTGGCAGTGATAATGGATGGACCTGCATTTGTAGTAGGGATAACTTGGAACTGGCAGGACTATTAAAGAGTAAAGAGATCGGCAGGGCTGGAGAGATACCTCAGCAGTCTCATTACCTGCCTGGCAAGTGCAAGGACCCAGGTTTGAGCCCCGGACATATTGGGGTGTTGTGTACCTGTAATCCCAGCACTGGGGAGACTGAAGCAGGAGAATCACTATGACTCTGAGCTGTGTAGCAAAACCCTGTACCAAATAAATAAATAACAAAAAAAATTTTAAAGAGCTTGGCGTGGTGGTGCATGACGGTAATCCTGGTATTTGGGAACCTGAGATGGGGGATCAATGAGAGTTTGAGACCAGCCTGGGCTATAAAGCTTAAGGCCATCCTGAAATACATAGCAAGACCCTGTCTCCAAAAGATTTTTCAAAAATTTAAATAAAACTATGTACATTAAAAAAAACAGGGGCCAGGGAGATGGCTCAGTGGAATAAGTGCTTCCCTGGCAAGCTTAAGGGCCTGAGTTCGATCCCCAGTTCTGCCAAAAAGCAAACAAACAAAAAAAACAGCAACTACATACAGCATACAGGTCACAAGCTCTAAAAGGCTGAGAAAATGAAACATGACCCTATAGACACAGCTTGTAACTAGCTCCACAGAAGTTTAGCTGAAAGATCAGCTATACCTGTAGGAACTCTCTCAGGCATACACATATAACGTAGGTTCATATTAATTATCTCTACAAGTTTCAGAAACCCAGCTTCAGATCCACCATTCCAGAGTTCTGAAGAATTTACCTGGACCAGGCAACTTCTCCAGCACAGTACACCAAAGCCGTACTCTGTGGGCCAACCAGATAGCTCAGCAGACTAAAGCACCTGCTAAGGCAGAGCTCAGCAGCCAGGGTTCCATCCCGGTGTGTGTGGTGCCAGCCTCGCCCCCAGGGCATGCTGAGACAGAGACGGAGACTTGGCGTGGACCTGTAATCCCAGCGCTTGGGAGGCTGAAAACAGGAGGATCACAAGAGTCTGATCTACGTAGTGAGACCCTGTAGACCCTGTAACAGAGAGAGAGAGAGAGAGAGAGAGAGAGAGAGAGAGAGAGAGAGAGAGAGAGAGAGAGAGAGAGAGAGAGAGAGAGAGAATATGCTCTGCTCCGTCTGGATGCTGCACAGCCCATGCAGGGCTGAAGCCTAGAGACACCATTCAGAGGACTGCTCCATGCCTGTTCCCCTTGTTTTTGTGCCTTTTCAAGCTGCTCACCCCAGTCCTTACTTTGCCTTAGCTCCATAGGTGATTGCTCCAAGAGAATAAGAAATAACCCAGTATGGCTGACAAAGATTCCAGCCGGGGAGATGGCTCAGTGGAATAAGCGCCTCCCTGGCAAGTGCAAGGGCCTGAGTTCAATCCCCAGTTCTGCCAATAAAGATTCGATAAGCCTCCAAGGCACACGGGACACTGTCCTGGATCAGATTCATTCCTTCACTCCCTTGTCAGAGTCAACCTAGGGAGAACACCTGTATATAATGAGCAAGACAGGGCCAGGGAGATGGCTCAGTGGAATAAGTGCTTCCCTGGCAAGCGCAAGGGCCTGAGTTCAATCCCTGGTTCTGCCAAAAATAAATAAATAATAAGGGAAACAAACTCTTGCTGGATTTTTTTGTGGCAGAACCATAGATTGAACTCAGGCAAACCATGAACTCCCAGTAGGCATTTTCAGTTTTGGAGACCTTGGCTAGGGCCCATCCTAGGATTCCCGACAGCTGCAGCATTACTGCAGCTACTTGGGCCTTGTCTTTTTTTTTTTTTTTGGTCTTTTTGAGACAGGGTCTCACTATGCAGTTCCAGCTGGCCTTAAGCTCACTTTGTAGCTCAGGCTGGTCTTGAACTCACAACAATCCTCCTGTCTCAGCCTCCCGAGTGCTGGGATTACAGGCCTGCGCCACCACGCCCGGCTTGGGCCTTGTCTTAGAAGATCACATATAGTATACCCAGCAAAGATTTCCCATGGGAACTAAAAGAGGAGAAAAATGTAGTAGAAGGTGCCCTCGCCCCTGCAGCCAATATGTTCCCCAGGTAACAGTTGCCCAGGTAACAGTTCCTGTTATTTCTGTTTCTTAGACACTGCCTGTCACTATGACATAGATCATAAGAACTGATCCCCAACTGACAAACCTCTGTACTTCCTGCTTGCTTATCCCATAGAAGCCTTAGGCCACCAGAGATCAGGGCCTGGTATTTGGGGAGTGTTCTGATCTATGCCCACTGATGTCATTAAATCTGCCCCAAATCCTGGGTAGTTTTAAGAAAATGCATATTTTCAGAAGTAGGTTTAAGACTGTCATACTCATATTTTTAATTTCTGATTTTTTGCCTGCTTTAGGGATACACAATTATAGGAAAAAATTTGTCCTTGTCCTTTGATTTAGAAATGTGACCGTGGAGCAGTTTCTCAGGACCTCACTATGTAGGTCAGGCTGCCTTGGAACCTTGTGTGTAGCCCAAGCTGCCCTCTAGCAGGAATCCTCCTGCCTCAGCCTCCCAAGTGCTGAGATTACAGGTGTGCACTACCACACCAAGCCAATGATTGCATTTATTCAGCAAGTTTGTATGGCAACCTTTGGTTACAGTAAGTCTCGCTTGCTATACAGGGATGATATTTTCTGGAAATGGCAAGCTTAAAGCCTTTATCCCGTCAGGCTTTGAAATCTGTAATAGGGGCGGGGGAGATGGCTCAGTGGAATAAGCACTCTCCTGGCAAGCGCAAGGGCCTGAGTTCAATCCCTGGTTCCACCAAAAAAAAAAAAAAAAAAAAAAAAGGATAATAAGAATAAATAAATGAAAGCTGTAATAATTGTTATCTATTTTACTTAATATCTTGCACATATTGGGCCGGCCAGATAGCTCAGCGGACTAAAGCGCCCGCTTAGGCAGAAGGCAGTGTGGCCCAGGTTTGCTGCCCAGTGTGCCGTGCCAACCCCATCCCAGGGCGCACCAAGACGGTGATTGGGATTGAGACTGGGCGTGGTGGATTGCTGCCTGAGCCTGCAATCCCAGCGTTTGGGAGCCTGAACACAGGAGAGTCACCACGGGTCGGATCTACGTCATGAGACCCTGTGCTAAATACATAAAAAGGAATAAATAAATAAATAAATAAATAAATAAATAAATAAATTGTAAGGCTGGGGAGATAGCTCTTTAGAATAAGTGCTTGACTGGCAAGTGCAAGGGTCTGAGTTCAATCCTTGGTTCTGCCCTGCCTCAGCCTCCTGAGTGCTGGGGTTACGGTTGTGTGTCACCACAGCTAGCCTCTTTATTGATTTTTTAAAATTTTTATTTATTTATTTATTTTTTTGCAGAACCAGGGATTGAACTCAGGCCCTTGCACTTGCCAGGCAAGCGCTTATTCTACTGAACCATCTCCCCAGCCCTGATTTTATATTCTATCAATATTTCTCAGTGTCAGATTTACTATGTATGTGGAATCCAGGAATCTTTCATTAAGCAAAGTGGAAACACAGTTGAATTTATCACTAATCTCTGTGATTAGACCTTTGACTCTGCATTCCAAATATGTCATATGTCAGCTATTGTTGCAGCAACTTAATAATTTAACCTTTTTGTGCACACTAAAATATAAATAAAGCTGGGCATCAGGAGGCTGAGGCAGGAGGATTTCTGTGAGTTCGAGACCAGCCTGAGCTACAAAGTGAGTTAAGGCCAGCCTGAACTGCATAGTGAGACCCTGTCTCAGAAAGACAAAAAATAAAAAATAAAAAATAAAAATAAAAATAAAGCCAATGTTTAGAAACTATTTTCTAAAATACTTCATGTAAAATTAATAGCTTTGGGAAATCTCAAAAAATTCTTTCCTTTTGACCATTAAAATGGTTATTAGTTTATACCAGTTATTTCTAGACCTTCTTTTTTGTGCCAAAGCACAAACCCAGGGCTTCCAGCTGTCTAAGTAAGAGTTCTACTGCTGAGCCCAAACCCCAACCCTATTAAAGCATGATTTTTCTTGTGTGTGTGTGTGGTACTGGGGACTGACCTTGTGTTTGCCAGGCAAACGCTTATTCTACTGAGCTCTCTCCCCAGCTAAAGCATGAATTTTCATAAACCCCAAACTATGAGGAGCTGTTTTATTAAACATTCTTATGAATCTCACGACCATGCCCAGCAATACCATCGTTCAACAATTTTTGTTGTTGTTTTGCACCAGGCATGGAACTTGGGCCCTTGGACTTGCCAGGCGGGTGCCTATCCCCCTGAGCATTTCCCCTCTTCTCATATTTTTTTTCATCTTTTTTGTTTGTTTTATTGAAGTACAAATATCAATGAGACAATTTTAAGATACCTTGACAAGATGGATTTGATAAATTAACACATTGCAAACTTTTTTCATAATATTTTGATATCATACAAGGTGCATACATGATATACTTACAGACATTATTATAGCAGATGTCTCTTATCAGTAAATTAAGAGAGTGTAGCTGTTTGCGTGTCTTATTTTTTATACCTGAATTGCATCAAAGATTCAATAATTAATACTTTCTACCTTGTTCCTAGTGGCTGTCCATAGTACTAGAAGCCGACATAATATCCTGCCCAACCACCATCAGTGCAAATCTTGCCTCTCATAGGATTATGTAGAAGCATGGCATTATCTATCCCAACTGTACTGTCCATACACACACATCATGATTCTTCCTTTCTATTCCCCCTCCTTTGTCTACACCTGTCAGAGATGGCACTCCATTGTCATTCAACCAATTTAGGTGCCTGAACTCGACGACACAATCCAACACAGTCCAGCATTCTACAACAATAGTGAGTTATCTGAAGAAGTTGTCGACATAGCCATTTACAGCTCAGCTTAATATTATGGCCCTGTGGTGTATACTTCATTTTTATACTTTTCTGCTGGACGGTTAAGACCAAGTCTTCTCATATTTTTAATTGGGTCATGTCTCAAGGATGCTAGATCAGGTATGCGTTGTATGTGAAGCTTTTTTCTCTTTATGAAGATTTCCTGAGATAGCCACCATATTCTGCTTTTCTTTGTTTTTTGAGATTTGGTCTCACTATATACCCCAGGCTGGCCTTGAACCTTCCACCCTCCTACCTCTAACTTCTCAGCGCTAGTAAAAGCATTCTTTTCTTTTCTTTTCTTTTCTTTTCTTTTCTTTTTTTTTTTTTTGTCTTTTTGAGACAGGGTCTCACTATGCAGTTCAGGCTGGCCTTAAACTCACTTTGTAGCTCAGGCTGGTCTCGAACTCACAACAATCCTTCTGCCTCAGCCTCCTGAGTGCTGGGATTACAGGCATGTGCCACCACGCCCGGCTTAAAAGCATTCTTTTCTGAAGGTGCCTTTATTTACTATTATGCATAGAATTGTGCCAAACAAGGGCCAGCGAAACAGCTCAGCAGATTAAAGTGTCTGCAAGCAGGAACGGGCGCTGGGGGTTTGATCCCCAGGCCTGCCATGCTGGCCCTGTCCCGGGCATGCTGAGATGGCAATTGAGACCAGCCATGGTGGTGCATGCCTGTGGTCCTGCCTCTTGGGAGGCTGTTGACAGGCATATCACTACGAGTCCAATCTAATAGTGAGACCCTGAACACCCTGTAGCAAAAAATAGCAAAACAAGGAATTGTTCCAAACAATTGGATGGTGCCATGACAAGCAAAACCAGCAAAATGGCACCCAGGATGTGGGGACAGTAAATGGCTTTATTTTACACTGGTGGTCCAGGCCCCGGCTCACTCTCAACAACAAAGAAAATCAGGCTCCGACCTCTGGTGGTTGGGGATTTATAGACTTCTACAGATAGGAAGTACAGAACCAAAACTCTAGGTTTTTGATAGGGGCAGGACAGGTGGGTGGAAGGGAAATGGAAAGAGCATGCAAGTTGTGAGTGTGGGCGAAGACCCAGGGCGTGAGCTGCAGGCGCCCACAGGCAAGCCGAGAGGCTGTATTACATGGAACAGGTTGGAAAAATAAGAACAATACAGGGATTTTTTTCTGCTTTATTCCCCCCCCTCTATAATTTGCACCTAGACAAATCTTGTTTGTTTAAATCATGTTTTTGTCTTGTTTAAGGCTGAATAGGGGATTAGGTTTGTCTGGGTCCACAGGGCCAATTATGAACCCCAAGTAAGGGTCATCTGTAGTCTGATAGAATCTAGATGCTGGGACACAAACGGTGTCAACCAACTAAAGATTTAAGGCCTTATTAGCAAACTGAAAAAATCGCACAGTGGGCCAAGGAGGAGATCTCAACCACGGGCTCCGTGACCAGAAATTTTTTTGTTGCTATTTAATTAAAAGCTTGACTTTAGTGAATGTGACTTTAGCCATAATTGTCTTTGGTGTTGAAGGCCCACCGCTGACAACCTGTAATATTGCAACTGACTTAGCTGTTTATGTTTTTGAAGAGCTCTAACTTCAGCTGGGGCCACTGAGCATAGTTTTCATCTTTTTTTTTTTTTTTTTTAGTCTTTTTGAGACAGGGTCTTACTATGCAGCTCAGGCTGGCCTTAAACTCATTTTGTAATTCAGGCTGGTCTCGAACTCACAACAATCCTCCTGCCTCAGCCTCCCAAGTGCTGGGATTACAGGTATGTGCCACCACGCCCAGCTATAGTTTTCATCTTAACTGCTTCAAGCTGAGGAGGGTCTATCTGAAGGGAGACCACCCTGAGAGAACCCCCCCTAGAGAATTCATCTACTGGGCCTCAGATAGTAGTTTTGTAGTTTACTGAGCATGAACTGTTTTTACAGCGTTCATCTCATAGATCCCAGTAAAAGGAATCCAGCATACTTATCATTGGTTTTATCTGTTTGATGACTTGCAGTTTGGCAGCCTTGAGTCAAGAATAAACAATTTTTGAGAAATTAGAGCATGTGTAATCAAAGCAAGAACACTAGAATGGAGAAACAGGTTTGAGGAGGGTCAAGTCCAAAAATTTGTTTTTATTGGGGGAGAGCGTAGAATGGTGAATGCAAACCTTTTTTTTTTTTTTTTTTCTTCTGAGTACTTGTTTTTGTTACTCTTTCTTCTCTTGCTGCTGGGACAAATCCCCAACACCCAAAATGAAGGAAGAAAAGGTTTATTTAGCTCAGTTATTTGGAGGTTTCAGTCCAGTAGCTGGACTCAGCTGGCTCCAAGGCAGAGTGGCATATGGCAGAGGGCAGCCTTTCACGGTGGTGACAGAGCAGAGGGAGCAAAAGGACAGGAGCAGTGGCAACAATGGCAACAGAAAAGGAAGTCTCCCTTCAGCTGCATTCAGGCTGTATGCCCCGGGCTGGGTGTAGCAATCACACCCATAATCCCAGCAGCACTCACACCCATAATCCCAGTGGATCATGAGTTAATCTTAAACTCTAGAAGTCCCCGCTCCACAAATGCATGAGGCTTTGGGGGAGACAACTAAACACACACCGTAGCAGTGCTCAAGACCAAGTTAAAGTGAGACCTGTATTAATAAACATTAACCTCTTGGGCTGGGGAGATGGCTCAGTGAAATGAACGCTTCCCTGGCAAGCTCAAGAGCCTGAGTTCAATCCCTGGTTCCACCAAAAAATAAATAAACATTAACCTCTTATTATCTATCAATCAAGGTCAGTTAAGTCTCCTCAGGATTTATCTTGGAACCACACACAGCACTTCTCTCTGAGTCCTTCATTTTGGGTGTTGAGTATTTGTTCCAGCAAGGAGAGAAGAAGAAGAACCAAGACAAGCACCCAGCAGAAAAAAAGGTTTGCAATCACTAGTGTACCCACCCAAGCAATTTTATAATTGCTCGACCAAGTTGCTTTCGGTGAAGGCTTGGGAGACTTTTCCTGGGGTCTCTCCTTAGGCACACTGTAAACCTTTGACCATTATTTTTTCCCATGGTCAAACAACAGCCTTAGGAAGTAGCACGACTTACCAGAGCTGTAGGGTGTCAGTGAAAAGAAGCCCTTCTGTCCTGCATTCTCTTTGATCTTTGGAGGGCTGGTGCCAAGAGACGACTGTCCTCTTAGCTCATCTATCTTTTCAGCTTTGGCCTCCAAACTTCTGTTTTGGAACATTCAGAAGGGAAGGTTAATAACATCACACTGTAACAAGAGCAGTGAGCTTAATTATGAAAAGTTTTTTCTGAATATCAAGGACCTTGAGATACG
Source organism: Ctenomys sociabilis (assembly GCA_004027165.1). NCBI lineage: Eukaryota > Metazoa > Chordata > Mammalia > Rodentia > Ctenomyidae > Ctenomys > Ctenomys sociabilis. The sequence continues at coordinate 767 of PVKA01010987.1, read as the reverse complement.
AAGCGTAGCCAGACAACTGTTCCTATTTTTAAATTAACCATAGATGTTCTAGTAGTTGAATCCTTAGAGAATGGTAATAGACAATAGTTAGTTTTACAGAGAAAATTGAGAGTAAGAGCTATACATAATACTTTATTATTTGTTTATCATTTTTTTTTTTTTTTTTTTTTTTGCTGGTACCAGGGATTGAACTCAGGACATTGCACTTGCCAGGAAAGCATTTATTCACTGAGTGACCTTCCTGGTCCCCAGACATAATATTTTTAGTTTGACAATCATGATGACTTTTTTTTTTTTTTTTAAACTGGGGATTGAACTCAGGCCCTTGTGTGTGCCAGGGAAGTGCTTATTCTACTGAGCCATCTCCCCAAGCCCCATGATCACAGTTTTGTAAGACATTTAAATCTCTATTTTGATATAAAATAGCCTTTTCAATCAATCATCTTAATTTAGTACATAAGAACTTTCACCTAATTTGTTGGCCTTTAATGGGCCGTCCATGAAGCGTGTGACCTTGTACGGATTGCTTAATGTCTAGGGATCCCTATGTACAGTGGCACGTACATGGTGTTGTACTCCAAAAATCAAGTGACAACGAGGCAAGTCCAAAAAGAAAAGAAGCGCTTTATTTTAGGTGGTACCCACCGGGTAGCCTCTCCATGGGAGAAGGAGGAGGGCCCCCCCGAGGGCTGGGCAGCAGGGCTTTTATGCCTGAAAACCGCAGGCTGGGAGGGGTAAGCAAGCATGGCTACGTGAGGAACGAGGAG
>PVKA01010986.1:0-62582 GCA_004027165.1 Ctenomys sociabilis | reverse complement strand
TTTTTTTTTTAAATAAAACTTATACGTTTATATCTGGTGATCTGAAAAACTAATTTGCACATATCATGTAATACAGCAACCAGTGTTGGTTCCTATTACTTTGTCTAGTGAAATCTTGTATCATGTATAATGCTGTTTTGTTCTATCACTATTTTGTATTCTTTAAAAATAATAATGAAAAATACAAGGAAAAAAAATAAACCTTGGTCCATCTGTAGAGTTGAATTTTGGGTTAAGTTGAATTTAGCACACACTATGTTTGCCTATTCAAACTCTTTTTGAATTTTTTTCTAAACAGCCCGTTGCAACAAACTTTCCAGATGAATATTAAAGGTATCCATACAGAGAGAAGCAAAGAATTTTACACACACACACACACACACACACACACACCCCAATTTGCCTGATAAAAACCTCTATGTAGAAGAAAACAAAGTTGATTAAGCTCAGAATATTAGAATTCAATTTCCCTAATATGATACTGTCTGTAAGGTGAATCCATACCTACTTCCACAATAATTTGAATTTGGATGATTATCAAGATGAGTAAACTGATTTTCTTCTCTGAAACATTTTTTTCAAAGTCTCAAGATCATTCACTTAACACAAATCAATCCAACACAAGTGGCTATTTCCTTGAAAGTGTTTTTTTAAATTAACAGATTTTTCTTAGTTTTCACCAGTTGAAGGGACTATAAATCTACTTCTTTGGAGCTACATTCCCTGAAGGCTGAAGCTGTCTTGTTACTCAGTCCATCTGTCCTCATCCTTCAGCCAGAAGTACAAAACTTTTAATTTAAGAGGAATCATTGTCTTTCACTGCCAGTAATCTCCTGTGTTAAATATGTATTCAAATATTACTCCACAAGAGTCAGGATGAGTGTTTTAAGCATGCAAAAATTTCCACCAAGTTAAAGATTAAGAGCCAAATTTTAAAAGGCATTATACACACAAAAATCCCCGAACTCTGATACTGAAATGTATTAGAATTATGATTTTGGATTTATATCATGATTTCAACACAACTATGTTTTCAATATGGATTTCCATGATTCTTGTTGTGATGACAATTAAGAAATGTATCCATGAGTTATGTGGACCGCAGATGGACCAAACAGGGCTTAAGGGCTCTTGATTGCCAAATGACTTGTGTCTGGACCGAATACAGCCTTCATTTTTTTTTTTTTTCTTTTTGGGAGAAACATTTCCCAAAACACTGGGGGGTCTGTAGAGAATTCCAAGAGGACTTTGGGAAAGCACATAGCCTCTGCAATGAGCAATGTGCCCAAGCCTCCTCGTCCGAGGAGCCCATTTCTGCTTCCCACCCACACATCGCTGGCTGTTCCCGACAGCCACAGACCACCTGGTCCTGTGAGGGCCACACTGTAGGCTCAGGTAAAAAAACAACAGTGAAAAAAAAAAAGGAACGGATTACGGACATCACTCTTTTCTCACAAGCCAAGCACAAGTTTAGTTTGCTCTTTGGCTCTTTTTTTGTATTTGTAGCTAGCACATTAACTTTAATGCAGACAAAACACTGAGAAATCTGTAGCCTTTGCAGAATAAAAAAAATGAGAAATTCCACTTTTGAGACAGTAGATTCATTAGCCATAGTAAACTTTTCTTCAGATAACCACATAATATTTCTTTTTTCTAAATGAACTGTGAATATATAAGTTTGGAAATTGTAAAGTATGACTAAACAATACACTTTTTATAATCCTCTTCACAAATACTGTTTATATTTCATAATGTACACATACTTAAGCAAAGTACGGACAGTATTCATCACACTGTTTCATTCCTGGCTTTAATGAGGCGGTAAATTTTTTTCTGTTAAATATTTTGTGAACATATTGTGTTTATTGGCTACATTAAATTCTATCGGGGACAAAACATTTATTTTTTTCTCTTTATTGTGTATGTAGTCTGAGTTTTGGTGCTTACACCTATAATCTTTTAATAAGTATGTTTTATATGAAACCTGATTATTATCTTACTATATGTTTCTAAATATGACTTAAGGACTTTTGATTACCAAATTATTTATTCTGGGCAGGAACAGTAATGAGGATAAGACATAGTCTTGACCTGGGCCCAGCCCAAACTATTTTAGTAGAGGCTTATGTGTGTATTGATAAGGGCATGTCACTGAGATTGGACCTTCAAACGCAAAACCTGAATCTTTTAATAACTGAGTGGTCTAACTTCCCCAACTGCATTGTGATGGAGATTGTAACACTAGCTACACCCTGAGAACTCTGAGGTTTAAATTTGATAAAATATATGAAGTGATTTTACATTTTTGTTATTTTTTGAGAGAGGGTCTCCCTCTCTTATTTTTTGAGAGAGGGTCTCCCTCTCTTATTTTTTGAGAGAGGGTCTCCCTCTGAAGTCCAGGTTGTCCTTGAACACACTATGTAGCCCAGGCTGGCCTCAAACTCATGGTGCTCCTTCTGCTTCAGCTTCCTGAGAGCTGAGACTACAGGTATGGGCTATCATGCCTCTCTATAAAAGGTGATTAACACAATAGCTGGCTCTTATAGTGTCTAACCCACACCACTATGCATACAAAGATATACACAAATCTTTGAACTATAATGAAAACCTTGTAACTGTCCCCTGAAGATTATCAAAGTGATTTCACAGGCATTCATTTTATCTTATTTTGAAAACCACTGTAGCTAGTAGATCACAGTAAGAAAGTGTTAAATTCTTCTTAGAGAAGTAGAACTCTCAGTTTACACAAAGGCCAGAGCCAGGACAAAGTGCTCTGTCCTTGGGCCTATTGCCTCAGGCTCTCTGTGCTACACAATGTCACATGATTGCACATCACAATCATCCTCATGGGTGATGAATACTACCAGGAGAAATCTAAGATATATGCACTTTTAGAATGTATGTTATTTAAGGAACCTTTTTGTGATTAACTGAAGCTAGCAACCCAGGAGGAAAGAATGGCAGTGCATCTCTTTTGGAAACAAGTCTGCTATAGAGGGATTCATTCTGTTATCCACTTACATAATAGCTTCCTCAGCTGTAAAGCCACAAGCAGCTATGGTACTGAGATGCCTTTCATGAAGGAAGCCACACAACTGACCAATCATGAGCGCAAATGATTAATAGAGCACAGTCTACAGCCCCTGTCCTCGAATCCCAGCTGGCTGTGTACCTCCTTATCCATGGAGTGCATGAGCTCGCACCATAGGATCACATCTTCCTCACCACCTTGTCCTATGAGATCAAGGCCATAAAATGCCCTTTGAGGGCTGGAACTCCCTCCAGGGCACTCTGTTAGTGTAGGAAGGCCATGTAGAAAAGCACACTGGCTGTTTGATGGGAGATGTTTAAAGGTCAGCTTTTGCATCTTGTTGCAAGAGTTATTTAAGCTCAGAGAAAAGGGAAACCAATCCAGTGGCCCCTGGATTGAGAATCTTCCTTTCAACTCTCAGACAGCAAAATTAGGTTCTTTCCTATAGCCTCTGACAAGACTGGTTTTTAAGTCAAAGAACCAAAAGTTGATATGCTGCCTTTGCACTTAGATGGCTGCATACTACACTGGCCTATAAACTAATACACAGTGCCTAAGATACCTGTGTCTCACAAACACTTAACTGGAAACACCAAAATAACTATGGAATTCCTTTTGGTTACTCACACAGGAAGAACGCATTCACACTCATGTGTTTCCAATATCTCAGGTTCCTGCTGGAGGAGGAAAACAATTGCTATTTGATCTGAGTTTAGCTTTGCAAGTCAGTGAGGGACTTCTCCAATTTAACCCTACGATGACAAATAACCATGGCCTCCATAGCACTGTAACACAGAATTCCAAGGACAGTGATTGTCAAAACATGTGGTCATTGCAGTTGTAGTCGTGCTACTCACAGATGGAACATTCTGGGCAGAGTTGAAAGACAACGGGAATAAGCACAAGGCAAGTTCCTTCACCATACACGCATTCTTCTGCCTGCTTTCTCCCTTCGTGTACATCAGTTTTGGTAAACTGAGGCCTAGAGCCCTTCCCTTTATTCCCACCAAGCATTAAGGTGAGCTCATAGCACGGTGGGCGTTAATGAAATAATCCTTAAGCAAGCCCAGCTCTCTTCTCTTCATTGTGAAAGAGTTAGAAATTTATAAATAAGCTGGAAATATAGAGATATCTGAATCTGCTCTTAATTTCAACTCACACAATTTTCTGTAAGCCCATTTCATTATAACTGCATTTTTTTCCTACTAAGGAGATACATGCAAGGTACATTTAATGGGATCCTAGTTTTTAAAGGACGTATTTTGCAGTTCATTTGAAAATATAACTAAATACAATAAACAATGTTTCCTACAACATCATTTTTAAGTGTTGTAAAATACTTTTAAGAGATGTATCATAATTTCCATGCAAAATTATGTATGTAACTTCCTCTGTTTTTTCTCTAATGAATCCTAAGATGAACAGCCATGGAAATAAATCTGTTTTGTGCCTACATATGGATATTTACTTAAAGACTTAGAAATAGAAGTTACAGGACCCAAAAGGATTGTGGACATTTTGAAGTTCTGTTTCTATTGATATTTTTGGCCAGGTTATGCTCTAGGCTACAACGAGTGAGAATTACAGCATTTCCTGAATTTTCCTCTGTACCTACCATTATGATTTTTAGAATATCTTGCCAGATTTCTAAGTAAAACATGGTATCTTATTTATGTTTTTGATTATGCAATATTTTTCATTCATATTTGACAATTTTTCTCTTAGGAATATTTTCAGGTAATGGGTCTAATATTTTTTACTTCTAGAAGAACATTGATCAAGCTCAGAGCCACACAGTATCAATACCGACGTGTTTTAGCAGCAACAGTGATGGCGGCTGTGGCAGCACAGCAGAGAAGTAGAACTAAGGAGGGGGCTTTATTAACTCTGAAGACACAGAGAGAGAGGGTCGAGGGCAGGGAGCTGGGCAGATCCTCTGACCTGAGACAGGGAGGAGACTTTATGGACTTTTGCTAATGATGGAGCTTGAGGGGCGGGTTCAGTGACACGCAAGGAGCTGATTGGAGGCTCCCTTTTGTGGGCCAGAAAGGTAAAAGGAAGCTGTATCCAGGGCTGGAGTGGAGGAGGAGGAAGTGGTCACCGGGAGGATTGAGCTATTGTTTTGGGGATTCCACCATGTTGAATCAGGGCCATGATAATTGAGCAGTCTGTACTGGGGCCATAACCTATCCAATGCCAGTTTACTACTGAATGTATTTAATATATATATATATATATATATATATATATATATATATATATATATATATATAATTATTTTTTAAGAGAACAAAAATAGTTAAAAACACATTAGAAGTGATACAGAATTTTACTAAACAAAATGATAGGCATTCAATAATACTTCTTATATTGCATACTATGGTCTTCCAATTGGTTTAGATTACCTGATATAAGCATGGAAACCATTAAAAAAGAAAAAAAAATTAAAAAGAAAAAAAAAATTTAAGAATTGACTGTTTCTTTCAATAGACCAGTAAAAATTCAGCACAATTATCCATGCTATGATGTCCTCCTCTTCCTCCTCCTCCTCCTCCTCTTCCTCCTCCTCCCCTCTTCCTCCTCCTTCTTCTTGCAGAACCAGGGATTGAACTTAGGCCCTTGTGCTTGCCATGAAAGTGCTTATTTCACTGAGCCATCTCCCCAGCTCTTGTTCCTTACCTTGGAGCAGTTTCTTTCCCTTTCACAGTATCTATCATACCTTTTGAATTTTATTTACTCTTTCAGGTTCTTACACTAAAACCTAGTTTTTTTGATGGGACTCTGTCCTTAGATAAATCAGACTTCTCAAATTATTCAAAGTTTAGGGGCCAGCAGGATAGTTCAGCAGACTAGTTGCCTACTTAAGCAAGTCCAGGGACCAGGATTTGATCACTGGCACCACATACCGCACTATCCCTACCACTAGGAGCACTGAGCAGGCCAGAGAGTACCGGCATGGTAGTGCACGCCTGTACTCCTAGTGCTGGGAAGGCTGAAAACAGGAGGATCACTATGAGTTGGAGCTGCATAGTGAGACCCTTAAAAAAAAGTAGATAATTAACATAATATACTCTATCTGCATGTAATAGAAATTAGGCTTAAATATCATGTTCAAATGAATTTTAGTGTAATAGTTTGAAAATATTGGTGAGACATTTAGTAAGTTTAGATGTTTCTTAAGTAATGTGAAATACAAAATTTTAATTTTCTTTTACTAAACATTTTTCAACTTGAATCAGAAGGATATACATTAAAATCCAGATTTTAAAATGTATGAGATCAATACAAAATAAATGTAAATAATTAACCCTAACATTGTGGATCTTTAAAGTTGGTAGTGTTTTAAATCATGCTGTCTTAAAACTTACTGCTATCTGGAAAGACTGGAGAATTGTGCTCTCAAACTTTGTCTTGAGTGTGCAGAGCCTGAAATTGTGGTTTCAAACATTAGGTGTAACTGATGCAACCCCCTATCCACAATTCAGATGAATGGACAAAAATACACAGATGCTGGCCCTGGGAGGTTGGAGTCCAGCTTTTTTGACAAAATAAGGAAGGAGTCAGGAATGGTAGAAAGATAAAACTAGTGTGGAGCTGTCCACTGTCTCATCCCATTCCCTATCTTCTCTCTTCTTTACTGTGAAAGCCTTTGCACACTTGCATACTGGGAGATGGTGATTTGAGGCAGTAAGAGGCCCCTCCATTTCCTTTGGAGTTGAATTCAAGAAAACCCTTTTACATCAGAATAAGTGATCCACAGAGTCCCATTAAAAGGCCTTACTGAGAAGCAGAATAGAGCTGTATGAACAGAGCAACTCATAATAAGTCTACCAGAAGAGCCAGGACTTTGCATCTCTAAGGAGCAACCAGGTGATGCCCATGTTACCCATTCACTTTGAGAATCGCTGTTCTACAGCGTCCTTCCTCAGATTCCGTTGTTTATGATCTCTGATCAACTGAAGCATGTGGGCAGGACTAAGGTGCACTGGCAGGAAGCCCTGCTCACACAGCTAGTCTGGACCTGTTGCATTGGGGGATAAGCACCACTGCTCTTGTTCGAGCAGTCCACCAGGATGGGGGTTCAATCCCTGGGCCTGCCGTGCTGGCCCTGCCCCCTGGGGCGTGCTGAGACTACAATTAAGACTGGGCGTGGTGGCGCCCACCTGTAATCTCAGTATTTGGGAGGCTGTAAACAGGAGAATCACTATGAATCCGGTCTAGTAGTGAGACCCTAAACACCCTGTAGACCCTTCCCTAGAAATAAAGAAATTAAAAAAAAGGAAGATGAGGAAAAGGAGGGAGAAAGGAAAAGACAGATAGTTACTTTGATAAGAAAGAATCAGGGGAGGGAGCTCTAGAAAGATGGAGGACTGGTGAGCCCTTTGTTGTTGGTTAGCTGTTTTTACCGGGGTGGTGTGAGTGACTTTTCCCCTCTTGCCAGAACTTGCTGTAACTGGACTGGGTTCTGGCATCTCTGCCCAATGTTGCTTCTTCTGATGACCTATGGGCAAGCTTCTTTTGGTCTTCTTGTTTACTTGTTCTTGACTTACATTTTAAGGCCTTGTATTTGGTGTGGGCAGGCAGTTGGCAAGGTGATGACTTATTTTTGGCTAACTTAGAGTTAGTAAGGGGGTGTGTAGATTTCTGTTATACTCTACAATGATGCTAGAGTGAATAACTAATGATTCTAGAGTGAACACACATGCATACGCATATGTCCTAGTGTGTAGGTGTGAATACATACAGCCTTAATATTGGTCAGCTCCTCTGTTTGCTTCTCCCACATTTTATTGGCGGTGAAGGGGGCTTTTTGTTTGTGCACCAGGCTTTTGCTCTGTGTCCTGCCTGTCAGCTTTTTTTCTGGTTTTTGGTGCAAGTAGCAATGCCACTTGGTACCTATCTTTATCTGATTTTGTTTCTTTTTCCACCCCTGTCTTTGACTTGCTTCCCAGGGAAATCTTCCTCATAAAGTGTGCTTTTTAACACCTTAGCAACTCCTGAAATGTTCTGCTAATAATGGCCATGCATTATTGTTTAACTAGAAAAACAAGGCAGAACTTGCATCCCTAATTTGTAAAGCAAAATAAGCCACTGACAATTACTTTTGTGTTAGGATTACTGTGGCACCTATATAATTCAGGCTTGGCCACATCACTGTTTTGTGACATTTTTGCACCTTGAACCTTGGTCTAAAATTCATCATTCTCATTCACAGAGCTTCCCATTTCCATACTGCCTAAGGACGTGCTATTGTGTCTTAGAAAGCAAACTCTTTCCCATTCTAATATTTATTTATTATTTACTTATTGTGGCTGGCTCAGCCAACCCTGGGGATGGGGCTGGTGTAGCATGTGGTGCTGGGCATTGAACCATAGCCCCTACACGCTTGCCGAAGCAGGCGTTTTAGACTGCTGAGCTCTCTCCCTGACCCCTCTTTCCCATTCTAAATTAGAACTGATATTTCTTCAGTTTTACATGACCTAGACTATTTTTTAAAAAGAAAAACCTACTTAAATACAACATTGTAAATGTGTTTATAAAACTGGTGTAGCTTGTGTAATTCTTTGGAGCATGTGGCTTGTGTAATTCTTTGGAGCATGAATTTTGTGAAACAAAATTCAAGGTATAAAAGGATACAAATAAGGACACTAATAAACACACATTTTTAAAAAAATAAGAAAAGGGGATATCCTTAAATACCACTTTTCCATTCCTTTCATATAGTTTTCTATTCAAAGATCTTATTAATCAATAGTATTATATGTTAGTTACTGAAGATAATGGATGTCTGAAATGTTTTCATATTGTTTTATTCTAATAATATATCTATTTTTAAAAAATTGCTTATGGTATTTAAGTGTAGTATTTGAATAGACTATTTTATGGAAATGAGCAAATTCTGCCATTCTGACTCTATCCAATGTCCAGGTGAATTAAGGGGTACTAAATTGTTAAAGTAAAATACCAAATATCTAGCTATTGCATTCTCTAGCAAAGGTTGTCTTCTAAATACATCTGAGTACACAATGTTCTTCCAAAATAACAAGGGTTCATAGCACAACTGAAATGATATGATATCCCTAAAATCAACTTATTGGTCATGCAAAAGAAAAGAGAACTCCTAACATTAAAAAAGAAATGATCCAGACACAAGAAACACTTGTTAATCCATGCCTGGCCAATGTGAAAGACAAGAAGAGACACAAAGATCAAAATAAAAACCACATTTACTTTCAACCACATGTGATGTTTTTCCTTCTCCAAGAATTTCATGAGCTATGAAATCAGGCTTTTTTATTGGAGAGAATAAAAGAGAATGGGGAGGGAGCTTTGCCTTCAGAAAAAAAAGAAACTTATTGAATATCTATCATGCATTTAACACTTTCCTGCTGGTCTGAATGGCCTCACTGGAGGTACAGGCATGACTGGCCCATTAGGAGGCTTGTACCACCAGTGAGACTGTTCCAGGCCACCTTGTGGGATAGTCATGCATGCATTTCTGGTTGTTCACAGCTGTTTAGCTGTGAGAAAAATGAATTACTGCTTTATCATGAATGTGTTTAAAGGATTTGGTATAATCCTTAAGGATTATTGATGGCAGCCCACTCAGGGAGCCAGGACACCCAAGAAAAGGAGCTATTTGAGTCAGACTGTAGTACATAATATGACCGAACAGAGGGACTTTGAAGGCTGCAAATTTTCTGAGAATAGTAAGCACACTAGGGGAAGTTGCCAGAAATAATTTTTGGAAAACATGGGCATTGAACCATAGCCCCTACATGCTTGGATCGTATACAGTGAGAGTCAGAAGAGGCATATGGTAGCATCTCAGGAAAGGCAAGTGGGAAAGAAATGGACAAGCATAGGATGGAAGAAAGTTCTCCCAGAGGTTGGCAAGGGAAAGGAAAAAGGCACAAAGGAGACACAGCTAGAGAGGCCAGAGGTAGAAGACCACAGCTGGAAGACACTGGGTGTGGTGTTAGGAAAGTCTGATGCGGTGTCTGTCAAGTGGTAGCAGTAGTGATACTTAATATGCTCATCTTTCAACATTAAAATCCTACTTGGCCCCAAGTAGGTCCCCAGAAATACTTACGGACAGTGCAGCATCATGGAAAGAACACTAGCATTCAAGTCAGGAGGCTCAGCCCCAGTTCTGGCACCTACCTTACCCTCCTGACACAAGCCCTTCCTTAGCCTCCAGAAACAACCCTTCTGGGACAGTAAAATTAGGGTCACCCTCTCTGCTGGCTGATGTCTTCATTAAGCAATAAAGAGTCAGATGACCTCACTCTTCACCCTACAGTTCTAACAGGTAGGACTTCATATGATAACACTTATGTTGTAGAGTTGTGAAGATAAAATCATATGAAACACATAAGGCATCATAAGCTCCAGAGCAACAAAAGCATGTGAAAATTTGTTGCTTTTAATGTAGTATTATTTTAGCATTTTTGTTTCTTTGTGTAACTATGTGACTCAAGTTTACACAGGGGCCAAGAGACTATCTGCTCTGAGACCTGAGCTACAAAGTTTTTAACTTGTGAAGATGGAGAGTCTGCCTAGAAGAAGCTCATGACAATACAGCTGATCATAAAACTAGACCACATTCACTGGGGGACAATGCTAGCTTCGGCTGTTATCCTTAACACCTGAGCAAAGTGGCCTCGAGGAAGATGCTCAGGAGGATACCTTGTAATGTGGGGAGGAGGACTAGAGCACAAACCATCTCTCTTATTCATCACTGCTCTGACTGGACAGCCCAGCAGTGCATAATAGCTGCCCAGGACACTTGATAAATCCTGATGTTGCAGCAAACAACCCTAAAAATCGCAGTAAAGGTAGCAGAAACCAGACAATTGCCAAGTGTTCAAGACACTGTTCTTCAGAAGAGCTGCATTAGAAAAGTCCTTCCTCAGCCTCCAAAAACAACCCTTCTGTGACAGTAAAATTAGGGTCACAAGAACATAAATGCCTGCTAGGCCAAGCTCTACCGTTTGTTTGCACACCTATGGGGAATTCATTTATTCAAACAATAGGTCGTGTGCCCGATGCCTAGAAGGGTGGGAATAAGAAAGTTTCAGTTCTGAGGATGGAGGGTGAGGAAACCCAGGAGGGAAGGGCATGAGGGCATGGAAAGAAGCACCACTGCACAGGCCAGATCAGTACAGCTTCTTAGAAGGACTCCCAGGGTGGGCATAGCTTCTCACATTGGTCTTTCTAATGAACAGATGCCATCAGAATTGAGTTTGTTTCAAAAGCTCATTTCTGTCTCTACTGGGCACTGAACAAATGCACTATGAACACCCTCACACTGAATTGCTTAAGGTTGTAGGGTTCTTTCATGCGGAAAATAGCTAGAAATCAGGACCTGTGCCAATAGACAAGGTTTATAGTAGTCAATCCATCCTTTTCAATGGTGGCACCAGAAATATGGACCTGCATGAATGTTCTACCTAAGTATTACAAAGGTGTAGCTGGGAAGCTGCTGGCACCAGGTTCTAAAGACCAGTTGGGGGCAGGAAAAGGAGGGAATTAACATTTATGAACATCAATAAATTGACTCGCATTGCTTCATAAGTTGTCTCACATCATCCTCAGAATCCTGTGACACTCAACAGGTCAAATACTTTTTCACAAAAATGATACTAATTAACTTGGATTAATTTTTTAAATTTTGGTTTGAGTTTCTGTTTCTACTTTTTGATTTTAGAGGAAAAATGCAGTTTTATAATCAGAATTGATGGAAATGGTTCGCATTTTGTTTTAATACAGGGTCTACAGGGTCTCACTACATAGGTCGGAACTGTAGTGATCCGTCTGTGCTCAGCCTCCCAAGAGCTGGGATTGCAGGCCTTCACTACCATGACCACTCTCAGCTGCTGTCTCAGCATGCTCTGGGGGCAGGGACAGCAGGGCACATCAGGGATTGAACCCTGGTTGCTGCATCGGCCTAAGCAGGTGCTTTAATCTGCTGAGCTATCTGGCTGGCTCTAAGTTGGATTAATTTTAACGGCCATGAGGAGAGACTCTGTACATCTAATTTCAAAGTTCATGTCTTCACAGCATGTGAGGCTACTTCAGAATTCAGAATACAGAAATATAGACTAAGCTTTCATCTGGAGGGAATATTTATATAAGATAAAATTACGTGGGGTGTTAGTCTTCGCCCAGTTTTGTCAAATCCCACTAATGGCACACAAGGCTGTTGCGTCTGCCTGGCAAATCACCAGTGACCGCTGACCTCAGAACACTTCAGTGTGAGTGGAGGGTCAGGACCCAGAACGAGGACATCAACATGAAAGAAGAGTGCTGCATCCGATTATCTCCTTCTCATAATATTTTGAAACCTCAGTCCTAGTTCCTTTTTCCCCTCTTCCCCAAGCTATTCTTGGCTTTGATTTTGTTAAATTTAATATAAATTCAAACAAAATTCTTATAGACAAAACAAAGTTTACAACTAGAAATTACATTTTATCCTGAGCAAAGTTCAAAAGATATTGTCAGAATTCTGTCAGGTTAGATGAAATGGTCCCGATTTCTCATGCAATCCATTTCCATCAATTCAGATTATGAAACTGCATTTGTCTTCTAAAATCAGAAAGTAAAAGCAGAAACTCAAACCAAGGTAGCCTTCTTTTCTTGTTCCCTGGCCCTCCTGGGGGCTGCTCTCAGCCGAGGGCCATCCAGCCTAAGGCAGGAAGGTGGTGGCCACAGAGAAGATGAAAAAAATCTCTGGAGTCCATCAACTTCAGGCTCCAACTTTGTTATGGAAAGTGGGGTATGAGGAGACACTAATGATTATCAAACAAGGCAAAGCAAAGCTGACTGTCCTTCCCAACAACCGCAAGGCTCTGAGGAAATCTGAAACAAAGTACTGCGTCACGGTGGCCAAAGATGGTGTCCACTGCTACAGCAGCAATAATACTGAGCCTGGCACAGCATGTGGAAAATACCACAGAGTGTGGGAGCAGGCGGTGATGGATCCAGGTGAGCCTAATATCATTAGAAGCACATCAGAGCAGGCAGTGAAAAATAAACCCTGTAAAATTTCTGATTAGTAAAACTTGCCAGAGCTTGTTCTGAGAGCTTGTTCTGAGAGAGTATGAGAGAGAGAGAGAGAGAGAGAGAGAACCAGAAAAGGAAAAGAAAGAAATTTAAGCCAAGGTAAACTGTTCAAGAAAACTTAAGTAGCTTAACTAAATTCTCCCATACAAGGCCAAACTATAAAAATGAAGATTATAAAGATAATGCTTTATCTTATTTTACTTTTAGTCCAAATTTCATGTTCACACAAAGTTAATCCAAATATACTAATTTTGAAGACACATATGTCCTTTAAAAATGTAAACAACATGGAAAGAAAACACTTAGTTTGGTTTTTCTTTATTGTATTTAAAGCACACACACACACACACACACACACACACATATATGAATTGGCATGAAATTTATAGCATATTTAGTGCAATAAGTATTTATCAAAAAGACTTGTGCAACATTATCCAGGCTTATACACAGATTCTTAACAGCATACTAGAAGCACGCCACTATACCTTTGTCTACTGAATTATTTTTTAAACAAAAAAAATTTGCTTCTCTATATGAAGTTAGATTATGTCAAATGCAATGTCTGAGCTGTCCTGGCATTATGCTTACATCCATATAATGTATAATTACAAAGCCACATTTATCTATTTACCTAAGTAAGTCATAACTGCACTGCAACTGTAGTTTTCTATTACAGGCTCCAGGCTTGTGCATTTATAAACTTTGGATGGTAGAGTTTTGTTTTGTTTTTTTTTTTAAGAGATTTCCTACAATAGAAAAGGCCAATGTGAATAAATTTTGTAACTTGTTTGTCCCTCTTTAAAAACTGTGGTTCATTCCTCATGATCTGCACATGGGAGGGACTTAACCAAACGTGGCTGAGAATAAACGAAAGCCTGACCACTGTCATCTTGGAAGTGGGGTGCCTGGCCACCCAGTTCTCAGTGTCCATCAACTAGAAAGAACACCGGGAACACTTGTTTTATGTGCTAAAGTCTTTGCTAGAATTTTAAAAGTATGAATTCAAAATAAAAATGGCTTATTTACCAAATCTCTAGTTTCAGAGGCCCCGAGGCCTCACCTAATTTTATTTAATCTCATTCTTAGTAAAATAATTAAAAACACAACCCTATTTCAAACTAAGTGGCCAAAGGAGACTTAGACTAGAAAAGCAACTCTGGGCAGCAAGGGCAAGGCAGGGGCATTGCAGTTCCTTATTTGAAGTTTATACTACAAAGCTACTATGATAAAAACAGCATGGTACTGGCAACACACACACACACACACACACACACACACACACACACACATCAGACCCAAAGATTAACAGAATAAAATAGAAGATGCAGAAACAACTCCGAGAAGGCTCCTCTACTTTATCTATGACAAAGGGGCCAAACACCTTCACAGGAAGAAAGACAGTCTCTTTAATAAAATGGTGGGGCCGGGGAGATAGCTCGGTGGTCTAAACACATGCCTGGCCAAGTGCAAGAACCCAGGTTCAATACCTGGTACTGCATGCCATGCCAGCTGTAGAACTCTAGGTGTACTGTGCTGACCCCCAAACTGGTCATGGTGGCACATGCCTGTAATCTCAGTGCTTGGGAGGCAGAGACAGGAGTATCCCTGTGAGTCTGAGCTGCCTAGTGAAGCCTTGTACCAAACAAATAAATAAATAAATGAATAAAAGATTTTTTAATGTAAAAAAAAATGTGGTGTTAGGGAAACTGGCTTTCCACACTGCCAAGATTGAACCTAGACCTGTATCTCTCACAATGCACTAAACTAAATTAGAAATGAATCAAAGATCTAAATAATAAAATGGAAATACTTCATCTGCTGGAAGACAAAATAGGTAAAACTCCCAATGACATAGGGGCAGGCAAAAGCCTTATGAACAAACCTTCAATTACACAGATAATACTACAAAGAATCAACAACTGGGATCACACCATATTAAAAAACTTTCAGAGCAAAAGAAATCACCAACAGAGTGAAGCGACAAGCCACAGAATGGGAAAAGATTTTTACTCACTACTCATCGGACAAAGCATTAACATCCAGAATATACAAAGAACATTTAAAATACTGCCCTTTTCAAATTTAAAGATCCAATCCAAGAGGCACTCCTCAGATAAAGACGTATACACAGCAAATAAATATAGGAAAAATGTTCAACCTTATTGACTATTCAAGAAATGCAAAATAAAACAATACTGAGATTCTATTTCACTCCAAAAAGAATGGCTTTCAAGAAATCCATCAATAGCAAATGCGGGCATGGTTACAGGGGAAGAAGGACTCCTTCTCCATTGGTGGGGTGAGGGGATGTAACTTGGTAAAACAAGGAGCAGCAGATTAAAAAGGAGTGAGGAAGAGGGAGAGGGAGCAAGACTGAAAGAAAGGAAGGGACAAAATATAAACAAAGTTTTTCTAAGGAAAGGAAGAAGGGTTGAAAGGAGGGGAGTGAAACCAGAGAAAAAGAAGAATTTAGATATTATGGATAGGCACAAATTCCCTATGATGCAAGTATGTTAATATGTATTATAAATATGTTTAAAAATAGGTGGGATATGCTCAAATTTACAAAGAAAATAGAAAATGTTGATCAATTAACCAGATAGATTTCTGGAATATAATAGTGCACATCAGGTGTGTGGCCAGATTGACCCTCAGAACAGAGCTCTTCCTGGTCCAGTACCTCCCCTACTTTTGTGTAAATTCCTTCAATATGGTGATTTTCAAGTATCATCTGTAGCACTAGCATCGTCTAGAAATTATTAGAAAAGCAGTATCTAGCTCTGTTCTAGCCCTATGCAGTCAGGAATGTGGTGTGGGGCCAGACACTGTTGTAGCACGTGATTCTGATGTCCACTCATATCAGAGAACCCCCACACTAGAGGACGAAGCTCTTAACAGTTTGGTTCCAGAGCCCTCACTGCCCTGTCTTGGAAATACATACACACCAGCAGAATGAATGGCGCCCGAGTTAGAGGTGTGTAACCCACATTTACAGCATTTTCATTACCTCTAACATCACCAAACTGTCCATAACACAAAAATGTACTGCTCATGACAGCTTGAGTGAAGAAGGTACACAGCAATACAGAATGGTGCCAGGGCCTGGAAGGAAAAAGAACTTATTTCCTTCCATTTTTATCTATCTTAAAGAAGTTCCTATGCTCACTGATACAACTATGGTGAAAATCAGTGTGGAGATTCCTTAACAAATTAGGATTAGAAGTCCCATTCAACCTAGCTATTCCCTTTCTGGGTACTTTTCCAGAAGGAAGACATCCTGCCACAGTGATATATATGCACCCATGTTTACTGCAGCACAATTTGTCATGGCTAAATCTTGGAACCTGAAGTCCAACAGCTGAGGAATGGATATAAAAGATATGGCCATTTTATACAAGGGGGTATTACTCAGCTATAAAGATGAACTTGAGGCTCTTATAGGTAAATGGATGCAACCAGAAGCTTTACTTGTAAGTGAAATTAACCAGATTCACATGTAAACATCATACTGTCTCCCTAGTGTAAGAAAATAAAACAGTAAATAAGATCCAATAGGTATGATAGATATTGTGAAAGGGAAAGAAACTGCTCAAAAAGAAATAACAGAACCAGAGAGATAGCTCAGTAGAATAGTGCTTGCCTGGCAAGCTCAGGGTCCTGAGTTCAATCCTTGGTACTGCAAAAAAAAAAAAAAAAAGCATGGGGGAGGTGAAGGGGAGAACAACTGGGATACAGGAAGGAGAAAAGAAAGAAGGGAAAATTATATATGTATGTTGTTCCTAAGAATTTTCATCAGGTCTTTGAAAATAACAGTTAATGGGTGGAATTCTCACCCTGACTAACTCTATATGCTAGTGTCTGTGAACCAAGCAACAGCGTTGTGCACAGCAATGTGTTATACTAAAACCATGCTTGAAATACCTGTCATTTTGGTCTTCTAAACACATACTGCTTCTAACGTCATACCAATTACAGCTATACTTGCTTTAAAGTAAATATTTGTAAAAAAAAAAAAAAAAGGTAATAAAAGTAAATGAGAGACAAGAAAAAAAAGTCATAGGATTGTCCTGCTACAATGTTGTATATGATTTGATTTGTACATTTCTGTGTAAAAAAATATGTAATTGTTTAACATTATATAGGAGTTTAAATTTTAGAATATCCATGGTTGTTGGAAAATAAAGTTCCATTTTGTGTCTAAGGTATTTGATATTACGATAGATAGTGATGTTAAGCTTAACTGCCTTGGTTACAGGATAATAATTTCACTAAGCTTCTCTTCCCGATTTATTTATGTACGTATGTATGTATGTATATTTTAGAGTAAGGGTGTGCAGGGTCTCACTGCCTAGATTGGACTCGTAGTGATCCTCCTGTTTTTAGCCTCCCAACTGCTGAGGTTATAGGTGCGTGCCACCATGCTTAGTTTCAATTGCCATCTCAGCGTGCCCTGGGGGCGGGGCCAGCACAGCAGGCCAGGAATGGAACTCCCAGCCTCTGCCTAAGCAGGTGCTTTAATCCACTGAGCTATTTGGCTGCTCCTTCTTCCGGATGTTTAACAATTGAAGTTTGCAGACCAAAAGTCAGAGAGAGAGATGGGTTAAAAGAGTCAATATTTTGGCTGTAGCCCTTCAAGGTCAGTGAGGACTCAGGACATAAAGAATCCTCTGCTGTGACTTCCTGTAACTAAGTAGTGTCTCAATAACTATTATGAAGACAACAATATGCATTGCATTAATTATTGTAACTGTTCCACTAACCTGTTTTGAAACTGTTTTATTGCTATTCTTTCTTTTTTTTTCATTAAAATGAAAAAAGGATAAAAATTATGTATGTATACATGCATTAAAAGGAACAGTTAATTCTTAGTTTTTTAAAAAATAACCAGTTTTTCACATCTACATCTGGTAATCTCAAGAGCTACTTTTAAGATAATAATATGCATTATAATAACCATTGTTAATTTCTTACCATCTTGATTTGTAATTCTATATATTTTAAAAGAAGTTATTTAGTTAATTCAAATTTTTAAAGTTGTGAATAAAATAGCACCCTAAACTTTCATGAGAAATATCTACACCACAAAAACTCCGATGAATAAATTAAATCTATATAATAAAAAGAGTAAAATACTATAACTTCTTTGGTCTTAGGATAAGCAATTCTGCCTATTACATTCTACTTATAGTAATAGTGACACTGACAGCACAATTAAAACTTTATGTGGAAAGAAATGTTGAGACTATTGTCTTGATTACTTTTCTCATTGCTGGGACAAAGTACCCTAACACCCAAAATTAAAGGAGGAAAGATGTATTTCAGCTCACAGTAGAAAGTGCAGCCCTTGGTCAACTGGCTCAGAAACAGAGTGGCATGGCAGAGGAGAAACAGTTCATGGTGTTGTCAGGCAGAAGGCAGCAGTAAGCCTCCCTTTCCCTTCTGTTCCACCCAGGCTTCCAGCCTTTCCGATGTGCCTCTCACAACATATCCAGAGTGGGCCTTCACATTTTCAACACCCATAACTATGCTAATTTCAGTCAGTGGACTGACTTAGTGCCACACATCCTTAATTCCAGTATCACTCGTCCTAGATCAAGCCAAATCCGAAAAGCCCCATCTTTGAGTGCATGAGACTTCCAGGGAGCACCTAGGTACAAGTCATAGTAACTATCAAAGCTGGTGATTTGAAACTGAATTGGAGTTCTTTGTTTTGTTTTTATTTTTGTTTTGGTGCTATGAATTGACTGGAACTCAAGAGTATGCCTCACACTAAGAACACATTCCCCTCTAAGCTTCCCAAGCTGTATAAGTCACCATACCACTTAAGCCTAAGATTAAATACTGAAAAACAGTAATTTTTGCTAAGGACTAAACCTTGTATACATGGTTACAAGGACATTTATGAAAACTTTTACAATTTAAACTTGGGAGAATGTGTATAGTCATCTCTCAGTATCTGCAGGGCACTGATTTTAGGAGGCCCTAGGGATGTCAAAACTTGGGTGTTGAATCCTTTACATAAAACCATACAGTATTTGCATAGATCCTTGCTGATCTTCCTGTATTATACCTCAATTACTTATAATGATATAAAGGAGGACAGAATAAATTTGAATCAATGTTTTAGAGGATTCAGTCCATGGTTAGCTCCCTGTAAGGCCGAAACAGGAAGGGTCTGGTGGAAGAAAGCTGCTCACAGCATGGTGGCCAGGAAGCAGAGAGCATGAGGGAGTCAGGGAGAGAGAGGAACCCTGCCAGGTCATGCTGCCAGAGATACACCCCTTCTAACCAGACCTATCTCTTAACAGTAAGTTGCTATAGTATGTCCATTATCCAATCACCTTCCAAAAGCACCACCTCTGAACACATGACCTTCTGGGAGACATTCAAGATTTAAGACTCACTACCTTGTGTGAACTTTTGTTGTTCCACCTGGTCTGAAGGAGTTTGGAGGGTGGATGGTACACTTCTTGTGAGTTGCCTCAGGTCTGTGCAGAGCTGACAGCACAGCAGCCAATCAGAAAGCCTGTGCATGTCCTTTTTTTAGGCTTTCATCTTATCCTTTATTCTGCAACAAGACCACCAGGATCCAGCTCTTCTTTCTTGTCAACTACAGTCTACTTCACATTGAACAGCATGGACAAGAAACTGATCTGCATCTGGAATCACCCAAGACAATATAACAGAGAGATGTATACCGACAAAGAAAGAAAAGGCTGTCTTGGGCTGGGAAAATATCAGCTTCCTAGAAAAATGAAGTTGAGAGTGACAAGTGCTAGGTAAGGTACAACTAGGCAATAACTGTAGTACAGAAGACAAGTGAAAAGAACGATCAACACAAACTTTCATGAAACAAAGTGCACTGCTATTTATTTTCTGACAATAAACAACAATAACAAAGAATAGTGAATGTTTCTTCTTTTAAGTGCTTCTGGGTATGTTTGGAATATGTTTGATCTTATCAGGTAAAAATCTGAATGCTAATCTTTGGCTAGTATTTTTTTCAATAGCTAATCTCACCCATTTTATGTTAGCTCTGATCTATTTTTAAGAATTCCATTGCTAATCTTGTCTCTGAATTTAAAACTCAGCCTGAGGGTGTACTGCAATAGTCTCTTTAGGAAGACGCCAGCCAAACCAAGGTACACAAACTTGGTGTTTGGCTCCCGGCCATTGGCAAGTAAGTAACGCACACAATATTCAATGTGTCCACTCAAAAAGAACTTGGATCATCCCTTTGTTTTCAAACATATTTTAATCTCATCCGCCAAATTTGAATACATGATATACCTTCTGAATCTGATTTGTACTTACTCATTCTAAATTACGTGCTCCTGGCCAGCTCCTTTAATCTTTTGTAGACCATTTCCCTTTCTGTGAATGGAAATAATAGTGCTTACCTCTAGGAATGTTATGAGGACTAAATTAATCATCTAAAAATTATTTAATCAGTACCTGGGAAGCCACTGAATACAATATATATTTTTAGTGTTTGTGATTATACGTAAGTCGCATTGTAAAGGAAAAGTAGTATTTAGCAAAAGATCTTGGTTTCCACTATATATGTCAAGTGGATTATGCACCTAAAGATTTATGCTCCCATAAACCAAGGATGTCAAGAATAATATGAATGCATTTAAATCAATATAGAATGACTATAAAACAAATGAGCTCATTTTTAAAAACTCCATAGTAAATTTCAGATGTATCCCAAACTTCAAAAAGCTTTGGAGGAAGTTTATCTTCAGTCACCAAAATATACACACACACTTATTTTCTCATCATTTCCATTCCAGTATGTCTCTGATAAAGTCATCATTCCTCAGAACAATTGAGCTCTATTAAATATAATCACATGCAGTTCTGGTTCTCCTATTGGGACAGTACCAAAAAGAACTAAAGACCAATAAACAAATATTATACCCAGTCTCTAAACCAGGCACTCTTGTCCTCTTTCTACAATATATATTTTCTAGCTACTCTATTAAACAACATTCTCAAAAGGACAATTAAGTAATACTTAAATATTTGTACTGAATTGTGGGAAGTGCTAGCTAAAAGGTGCTACACGTTACTTTCTGCAAATCAATGAATACCCAGTGTAAAGAAGGACAAAGCAAAACAGCCAAATGTCAGCCCATGTTGTGAAAGACATTCATAGGCAACTGGATGGGCATTGCTTGGCAGCAAAGAGAGGCTTCTCTGTGAAGGCTGTGCAAGGCAGACATGTTTAATGGCCCCAACAACTCCAGCCTCTCAGTATTTACCTCCTCGCTTGATCTTCTCCCCTTGAACACAGTGACTTGTTTCTGACCAACAGATTTGGTAAAGAGGATGGGAAGTCACTTCTGTGATCAGGTTACAAAGACCCGTGACCTCTGCCTTGCTGGATGACCCTCTGATGCCTTGGGGCTTTCGTGCTTTGATAAAGCATGTGGGCATGTTCAAGATGCCTATCTGGTGAGAAACTGCAAGTGGCTGAAAGGCACAGAAAAATTGAGACCCTTGAACCAATGTCTCATGAAAAACTGAATTCTTCCAGCAACACAGGAACACATTCTTCTTTGATTAAACTTTGAAACAAGTGTGTTTGAGCTAAGACCTTACTATGTAGCCTAGAAGATATCTGAAGAAGACTCACCTAACTAGCATGCAATTCCTCACCAACCTCAGCCAAATAAGAAGCATGTATTGTGCTGTTAAGGTGTGAGGTATACAGCAATAGGTCACTGACACAAGGTCTGTCATCTAATGAGGAACTTCAGAGAAGGATATTCGTAATAAACATCATCTTTATTCTTCAGGACTAAATTACTCTAACTGAATCTTCTAGCTCCTCAAAACCTCTTAAACTAAAATGAGATGATCTCATCCTCCCAAAATTTGTATTGTCTGAATATGCTTCAATACTTATGTAATCATTAATAATCATGACTTTCAATTACTTTTAAATCATGCTCTACCAAACTAAGGTTAAGTTTTTTTTAGGTTATATTTTGAACACAATGAATCTTTGTATTTCTGAAACAAAATTGTTTTGTAACAGACACGTAATGTTTAAAACAACTTCTATACATCCTCGCCCTATATGGGACAATAAGCACAAGGGCCTGAGTTCAATCCCCAGTTCTGCCAAAAAAGAAAGCAAGAGGAGACAAAGCAGGCCTTGCTACCACCCCACTTCCTGGGGGCTGGGGTGATGTTTTCTTCTTATTAGTTTAAATTCTACTGATTTTCTTAAGATAAGGACTTCCACAAATGAATCCAATCTTTCTCTTACCAGTTTTTCAATTAATTCATGTTCTATTTTTTCTTTTTTTATGTACTTTAGTACAGGATCTCACTACACAGATTAGACTTACAGCGGTCCTCCTATTTTTAGGCTGCCAAACACTGGGATTACAGGCGCGGGCCACCACAATCAGTCTCAAGCACCTCAGCGCGCCCCGGGGACGGGGCTAGCACAGCATGGGGGTGGGGTGGGGGCATCAAACCCTGGTGGGTGCGCCTCCTTAAGCAGGCGCTTTATTCCGCTGAGCTCTTTGGCTGGCCCTTCATGTTCTAAAGCAGGTATCCCTCCACCTATTTTTACAAATAAATGCTTGGAACACTTATTTGGAATACATGTATTTATTAACTGGCTTTGATACTACTACGATAGTTATGACACTGTGACAGAGGCCATATGACCAAAAAATGCTTGAAATACTCAATATGTGGTCTTCTGTACAGAAATGTTTTTCTGACTTATTCCTTAAAAATAATAAAGATATTAAAAAATATGCAGTGTCTGTGCAGTCAGTGCTTTCTAATATAGGAAGGCTGCTAGAAAAAGAACAGACTAAATTCATGTCTAGTTATCTCTTCTCTAAAGGCAGAACTGATTTGGAGTCCAAAGAATCTCAGCTGTTTATTTCATTATTTCTCACATGGGAACATCTCTGAGATTAATCCTCACTTACCAAACAAGAGTAATATCTGACCAATCTTCTAGGGATACTAGAATGACATTATTTATATAGGTACCATGCAAAATAGTCAATACTTCCCCTCACTGATGTCTACCATAAACTTGAAGAATTAAGTATAATTTTCTTGGAATAATTTGGTCATTTAAGCTCTATTTTGTGTTCTTTAAATGTCAGGCGAAAGTTATGATAAATATTCTGATGATAGGAAACAAAAGTAAGGACAAAGGGGAGCAGGTGATATTTATAACCACATGTCAGTGAGTTTTATGACAAAATTCCATATTAAGTAATTTAAGTGGAGCTTTGTAATAAGATAGAAATATAAAGGTCATTTGGGATCAAAAAGAATTTACTAAGGACAAGCACTTGAGAATATCTGTCTTCTAAAAGGAGATAACCAGTCTCATAGCAATTTCAGTATACACACTGTCCAGAAAAGGAAGACACCACGGTTCACGAACTTCTTTCCATTGCCAAAAGACTTGAATAAGAACCAAATCACATTTCCCCATAAGGTCAGTGATGAGCCTAACTATTAAATTGGACTTGGCTCTCATCCAGCTCAGTTTGTGACCAGAATTGTGAAAAGAACTGAATTTGCGGATGAAAGCGTCTGCTTAGGCAGAATGCAGTGGCCGAGGTTTGATCCCTGGGCCTACAGTGCTGGCCCAGCCCCTGGGGCACACTGAGACAGCGATGGAGACTGGGTGTGGTGGCATGCGCCTGTAATCCCTGCATTTGGGAGGCTGAAAACAAGGAGGGTCATTATAAATCGGATCTACATAGTGAGACTCTGTAGACTCTGTCCTAAATACATTAAAACAAAAAAAAAAAGAAATTAAATTTGTGAACTGGGTTAACAGTGTAACATGTGTGCAAAACTCTTGGTTCAGATCTTCTTAGAGATAGGAGTCAGTGCCAGGTGTCCACTGTGATAACTTGGGCTGTCTGATGAGACTGGCAAGAGTGAGAGGCCCCTAACAAAGGGAGAAGAATGAAAGGGAGAGAGGTCCTGGAGGACGACAGAACGATAAATGGTGTCCAAATACATGAAAGGAGGTGGATAAGACAAATAAAACTTCTTCCAGCTGCTCACCCAGCAAGGTCAGGATTAGAAATTCAAGATGAAGGAGATAGTTGTGCTTAATTAGAAAAATATTTTCTACAATTTGAGCTCTTCTTAAATGGCACTATCTTGATGCAATCTGAGTACTCGTTGCTGGAGATTTTCAGGAAGGAACTGAACACTTTTGCATACTGATAGTGAAAGTCTTGAAGAATTTAAGGGAAAAATTGTTTGGACAGCATGAATCCTAAGAACTTTTCCAATGTGATGATCTACTATTTTCTTTGAATGATATATTCAAAGAAAATGATTTCTGGTACAAAAGCAGAATTATTCTCAATGCAAGCCTAAAGTCTCAGACGAGACATCAACTGATACAATAGATACTTAAAATCATATAGGTGGACTTTTAAAGTAATATCTATAAAGACTAAGAAATGATACTACTGCCTTAATGGGGCTGATATGGAAGTCACCCTTCATGTTCTGTTGCTTCATATTCTCTGAGAAATGGAATGTGCTGAGAGGCCAGCCCTGCTATAAAGAATTACGTAACACTGCTGGCAACTGGTAGCGTTACTTAAATACACACAGGGCCAAGAATCCAAGAAAGCGCATGCCTCATGGCTGCCTGGGGCCGGGAAAGCCTCACCTGCACACACCCCTTCCCTTCTTGGCAGCGGCCCTGGCTTAGTCTCCTGCTGTACCCAGGGACCTCATGTGATGGAGCTTGGCGCTCTCCCTTGGCCTGTCCTTCTTCACCACACTTGCTTCCCTCATTGCTGGTGAACTCTCAAACCCCACAAGGGAGAAAGACGCATTCTTCCAAAATCCCACCAAAATCAGGCCACCCAGAAGTGGCCTCTTCCTTCTTGTTAAAAATTCTTCACAACTTTTTAAAGGAACCAGCCAACAAACATAACTAGGATTCACCTCAGTATTTTGGCTTCCTTGCTTAGAAAATCCCAGTTGCTCCCATTGAATCCCAATGGTTTCCTACTTCATTCTATACTGAAGTTAGTTGGGAAGCTGGTTAAACTGAAGATTCCAGGGCCGCCTTTGTTAAAAAAAAAAGTACTTGGTACAGGGTCTCACTACCCTGCTGAGACCCGTGGTGATCCTCCTGTTTTCAGCTTCCCCAACACTGGGGCTATAGATGTGCGCCACATGCCTGAGCTTGGCGGCAGGCTCAGTGTACCCGGGGTGGAGTCAGTGCAACATATGGTGCCAGAGATTGAACCCCAGTCCCTGCACTTGCCTAAGCAGGCACTTAGTCTGCTAAGCTATCTCATTGGCCTCAGGGCCTTGTTCTCAACTGATGGGGCTTAGAATTATACACAAGTGACCTGTAAAAGAGGCTGAGGGAAGCTGATGAAGGTAACTGTGCACACCACCTGGAGAACCCACCCGAATCTAGAAGTCTGTGTCAGGCCTATGCAAACACTCATTAAACATTACAGAAAGATTTTTAAGTGAATGACAAAATATTATTTTTATTTTTTTTCCACTCTGTTAAGGATTTTCAGTAAGTTTTTCTGTGGCCAGTATTTTGGGACATAAAAAAGAATGGTTTATTATGCACATAAGACTTTCAGAGCAGTGAAGCAGCTTACTTAGGAAACTCTGATGAAGACTAAATATTTGGTGCCTTTTACATATTACCAGGATTCTATCTATAATACTAACATGTAAGAATCTGAAAACAATGCCAGGGACACACACAGCCTTGGGAAACTCCATATGTATTTATATGAAAAACTCCATTTTTCATTAAAAATGTCAAAATTGGAATACAGATAATTAAGGAAGCAGTTTTAGTTTGTTTTTTTGCAGCCTGTTAAAGTAGACTTACAAAATATTGAGTGCTTTAGATTTTGTTTACATTGCATAATGCATGAACATCAGAATGCATAAAATACCTAGCAGAACAAAAGTATGTACAAGCTGTCTAAGAAACTAATTTCAAAGCATAAGAGGAATTATATTACTTTAATAAACCAAATCAGAAGAGTCACAAGTTTGAGCAGGGCAGGGCAATTTAGCAAGATCATATCTCAAAGTAAAAACTTAAAAAGGGCTAGAGGTGTAACTGAGTGTGAGGGCTGCGGGTTCTGTCTCAATGCCACGAAAGAAAACAAAAGTTTTATTGGCTACATACTACATAGCTTCTCCAGCTCCCACTCGGAGGCAGACTCATTCTCTGTGCTACTTCTGGTCTACCTTGAAACTTAGCTGATTTTCTCTATGGAACCATAAACAAGATATACTAGTTCTAAATGAATTTGTGCTGGAATTTATTGTTGTTTGCATTTCCTGGACACTGGGCTCTGACTTAGAGAAAATCTCTCCAGGTCTTTCTAATTTTTTTAACGTTTAAATTTATTATTGAATAGACAGATAATTGTGCATATTTATGGGATACTGTGTGATTATTTTGGTACATGTGTATTGTGTAAAGATTAACTCAGGACATATAGGTTATCAATTATCTCAAACATTTTTAATTTTTTTGAAATTAAAACTTTCAAAGTCCTTTTGTCTGATTCACACCATCCTGTACTCATCCTCTGTGTGATGAACACAGAGCACATTTCTCCTGCCTTACTGCGTCTTTGAACAAGTTAACTAATTTCTCTCCTTCCCTTCCTTAGTTCCTGGTGACCTCTATTCTCCACTTTAAGAGCTCGGTTTTTATAAAATTCCACGTATGAGGTCATGTCGTATTTTCCTGTGACAGGTCCTCTTTTCCCCTTTTCATTTTTTTTTTTTTTTTTTTTTTTTTTTTTATCACGTAGGTCTTTTCCATTGAAGCGGCTTGAACAGTGTCACAGTACAAAATGAAAAATTGATAATACCATTCTATTCTTTACTAAGGACTTAAACTCATTTTCATGTCTAAGTTAGAGTGCAATGAGCCAATTAGATGTGTTTACAATGAACTGAGTGTTTAACCAAACACTAAGTACACTGAGTCATGGTTTTCTACAAACAACAACAAACCTCTGACTTCAACATGAAGTTAGTTCCAGAAATTAAAATGTTTATGAAGCATTATTTTAACAGAATTAATGTGTAATTTAAAAAGTTTAAAATTAAATCCTTAAAAATGTCTTGTACTATATAAATTAGCACTGTTGTACAGAGTTTTATTTTTCCAGAACAGATAATAAGTTGGAGGGAACCAAGGAGAGCAGAGAGAACAGAGGGTCCTCTGTCAGCAGATGCTCAAGCCACCAAAAGGCTTTCTCTTCTAGGTACCCATGTGCTGTATCTTTTTATTTACCAATCCACACACACACATGCACAATTTTACAGGATCCTCCAGCTTGTCCTCCATCATGAAAGCATTACATACTCATTTTAAAGATATTAAGTATCTAGAAATACATTTTTAAAAGTGAAAATAATCTCTGGACATAGCTCAGTGACAGAGAACTTGCCTAACATGCAAAAAGCCCCAAGTCAAATGTCCAGCACCACAGGCACATACTTTGAGTAGCAAGGAAAGACACTCAATGAAATCTCAACTTCAGATAAAAAGTGAAAATGTACTCTCGACCAGCTACATTTCACATCATAGATCTTTTCCTCTGTATAGGTGTATCTATGCACGAAATTTCTATGTTCCTGAAATCTGGACATGCATATTATTTTATGAAAAATGCCTGGGATATCATTCTACATTGGTCCATATCTCAGACTGTCTTATTCCACAACATGGCCTCATTATATTTGAGCCTTAATGATAGACTTTTACATTTTAGTGTGCTGACATTGCAAATAATGTATAAGTATCTGTCATAGCTTATGTTTAGATGTCCCCCAAAGACTCATGGGGTCATAGCTGGGGGTTTTTGGAAGTGGCTGGATCTAAAGTGTATGATCCTGGGATTGATTCATGGTGCAATGCGAGGATCAATAACTCAGGGACTAGGGTGTTAGTGATACCTACCCTAAGTAGCCTGGACAAAATATAAGGTTTAGAAAGAGCTGTGGTCACCCCTGGTTGCTTTGCTACCTTCTGTTCACCACTCACTGTTTCTCCTCTGCAATGCTACCCTGCCTTGGCCCCAGCCGATTATGAACTAAAACTTCTATAAACTTTGCACTAAATAAATCTTTCTTCCTTTAACTTTGGGCGTCAGCAATGACAAAAGTAATTAAGACAGAATTCTTACAAAATACATTCATGGAATGTGCAGGAATATTTTTCTTTGCAAAAGTAGGTTATGCACAGTTTCTATTTTTATATGATCTGCCAAATAGCCACTTTGGAAGTTCACATTAATTTACACTTCCACAGAAAAATGCACGAGATTCCTTTATAAGACTGCCAATACTAGACATTAAATAGATGCCAAATATTTATTAATTTCCTAATGAAAGTAATCTTTCATTTTATTGGTATATTTTGACTGTTAATTGAATTTTTTTATTTTCATGTGTTATTAGTCATTCATATTTCTTCAGAAAATTACCTGCTTATATCTGTAGTAGACTATTACATTAGCAATTTCCAGTGAATCACACTTCCAATTTGTGCTGTCATACTCTTCCTATACCAGTGATGGCGAACCTTTTAGAGTTGAGTCCCCAAACTATAACCCAAAACCCACTTATTTATTGCACAGTGCCAACACTGCAATTAATCCTGAATTCTGAGGTTTTAGTATGGAAACAGAGGTTTTACAAATACATGGGAGAGGAGGTCATCCCTTTTAGAAAGCTCACTCTTAGAATCTGAAGCCACCCCATAAAGGTTCAACTTCTGTAAGCAAAGACAATTTGGAAGAGAAGCCTGGTGGTTCCAGGACTCCAGCTATGGCACCAGACGTGGAAGTGAAGCAGTGACTTTGGTTGTTAACTCTTGGCAGACATAAAGAACCATCTTGCAGCTGAGCCCAACTCCAGATGACAAAATCATGAGACGATATTCAAGCCACCTATGTTTTAGCTAGTTTGTTCAATAGTAAGAGATACAGATAGCTCAGCAGATTAAAGTGCCTCCTTAGGTAGATTCAGGGACCGGGGTTTGATCCCTGGTGTGCTGTGCCAGCCCCGCTCCCAGGGTGCAATGAGATGGTGATTGAGACTGGGCATGGTGGCAGGGTGAGATCCCGTACTAAACACAGAAAAAAGTAAATAATGAAAACAAAAACTGTGATATGCTTTTATATTTTGTCCCTTACTTATTTGTAGAAATGCATTGTTTGACAAATACTGGTCATTTCAAACATCAATCTTCTGTATGGCAAAAGTCATATAATCAAATCTGTTAATTTTCCAGGTTTTATGTCTATAATAAATTTGTTTTACATCTAAATTAGCAGAATTTTGAGTTATCCACAGCAATTTCATTTTATCTAATCTCTAGATCTTGTCCATTTCCTGTTCTTCAAAGAAAGAAAAAGAATTTAAAAGGCTTTACTTTATAATCACATGCAGGGGGAGATTATGCTACTGTAAGCTATCTGAAACTCCAGAACTCACATAGTCCAATTTACATTCGTGGACTTTCCTAAATATACTGTATGATATGTTTATTTATAAAATATATAAAGAGTTTTTAATGTATAATAAAAGCATTTTATTAACTAGACTACAGCTAACATTCATTCAACAAGTGTTACTTCAGTACTTGATCAGGGCAGGCAGATTCATAAATCATTAATAGAGAGTCTCTGGTTACAGAACTAAAACATAATCATAAAGAATCACAAGTCATGGTCAGAAATGCTGGTGTTCAAAGCAGAGAGAAGCTTGAAATTTTGGGTTTTTTTTTTTTTTTGGTTGTACCAGAGATCGAACTCAGGACCTTGTGCTTGCCAGGCAAGCACTTATTCCACTGAGCTATCACCCTGGCTGAAGGTTGAAGCAGGGAAAAGGAAAAAGAATCATACTCCCAAAAGCAAGGGGCCATGAGGAGCTGGGCCTATAGAGGAACGGAGTTTGACCATGAAGCTAGCCTCTAGTAAGCAGGTGCTGTCAGTGCCTCCTGTGAGTGCATACCCTTAGAAGGCTTGCATCTCCAACACAGAGGCATTTGCTGGTGGCAAGCCTGCACTCTTTTTCTCCTTTGGAGCCATGTTCTTTCAGTAACCAGTACATGGTGACATGTTTGGGTCAAAGAGGTCAGTGAGGTCCACAGGACAGTGTCAGCCACCTGTGAAGGGTGGTAGTTCACATGAGAACACATGACAGCAACCTCCTCTCATGGGACTCTGCAGGGGAACATTTGGTCAAACCAATGAATGGCCAAACATTTGGTTTTTGTCTTGAAGGAACAGAAGTAATTAACTGTCAGTGACCTTTTACCCATAAAAAGCCCACAGTTTATGTGAAGTGCTAATGAGCAGCCGTTAGTCACCCCTACTCCCATGTGACACACAAAAGCAAGAGCAAAGACCATGAACATAAGGCTGCCTGACCAGACTCTGGCTAGGTTTGTGCCCATTAACACCCTTTCTTTCCCCTGCACACTACACCTTTCCCTTTCTTCCTTGCATCCAGCTATACCTGGAAGGAGAAAGGATGGCTCTATGTGGATCTCAGTTCTACATTTATTTCCAACATGGATGACTGTGATTATCAAAATGTTAAACACAATTTCGAATCCAGCTGGGCTGTGCCTTTTGCCAAGGGTGTACTCCAAGCTGTGAAAGAAGCAAGGGCCTCAGGGTGTCAGTCTCAATTCCAGGACAACTGAAAGACAACCTGGGGCCTGTGACCAGAAGAAAATCTACAGCTCTGTTTATGGCAACCAAGGTCAGCAAAATCCGACTTTAAAGGTTTCCTTCAGCTGATGAAAGGAAGCTGTATTGTAGATCAAGTTAGGAATGACACCCTGGAAGGAAAGAAATTGGTTACAACCTTTGTGAGGAGAAACAGCTGCAAAACACAACCTGGAAGCTTCTGGAGTCAGTGGCAGAAGGGCACTAACTGCTGTGATTGTATCTGACGTTGCTCCGTAGTTGTCACAATAGCTGCTGGGTTACAGCCGAACTAACAAGGCCAGGCAATGCATGACATACTACACATAAAAAAAGAAGAAATTCAATGAACAGGGATGCTTGGAGAGTGAAATCTGAGTGAAGATGGGGCAAAAAAATGGAGGGATTCCAGGTGAAGTGGCCCTATGAAGGAAGACACAGAATTTACAAAGAAGAATGATGGCTGGGTACATTGACTTGGTCATAGCGAATCACATGTCTATATATATATATATAAATCTGGGACCTTGAAACCAATCTGTGAGATTTCAATTTGCTGATATTTACCTGGATTGAGGAAAGCATGAATATTGAATGGGAAACCTCAAGGGGATAAAAAAAAAGTAGGCTAATAAAATAATGCTTAGCTGGGCATGGTGGTGCATGCTTACAATTCCAGGACTTGGGAGGCTTAGGTGGAACTGCTAAGAGTTTAAAGCCAGTCTGCTGGGCTACAGAGTCAGTTCAAGGTAAGCCTGAATTATGAAATATGAGCCTTTGTTGAATGAAAGAAAGAAAGAAAGAAAAGATAGGTAGACAGCTAATGCTTCAGTGAGGAGAAGTGGTAACGAGAAGACTGAAAGAAAAGATAGAATACTCTAGAGGAAAACAAGATGACACTCTGGAAATGGTGACCATCGCCATGGCCTAGCATGCGTAGGAGGAAGTAGTCATTTCTGAAGTTAGAGTTTATGCTGGAGAGAATGGCAGGGCTTCTTGCGGAAATTAAAATGAGGGATGTGTGTCAACATGGGTGGTATAAATGAGGCCCCTGGCTTTCAAGTTGCCAATCTAGTGGGAAAGATGGCCATAAAGGGGAAGACACAGATTCCAATTTGAACTTTAATAACCACAAAAGTAAAATTGTTTACACTAGGATAAAACAAAAGGTGACAAACAGCAAAAAACTCATTAACAGTGTTAGACCTGAGTCATATACCTGCTAAGCCTTTCAAAGATAAAAATTCTTGCCTCTAGCTGAAGACAAGTCTGGTCTCTGAGTGTGGGGCTATACCGTCTTAGCCATACTCTTCATGTGATGGCCTAAAAGCAGACAACCAATGCTGTGAGGCCCCCACGATGGTGAAGGGCACCAAATGTGTGAAGGCCTCCCACACCCATGCCCTCAAGCGTGGGACAGCGGGAGCACCAGTAGGCTTGTCCTGCGGGGGGCTGCTACTGCTTCTGCAGCCGAGGAAATCTTGGGTCATCCTCTATCTTTTGGGGTGCAGCACAAAAGCACAAGCACTTGGTGTCTTGGCCACGATTTTGAAGAATTTACTTTTACACACTGTGCATTTATGCAGAAGTGTAAAAGCAAGAATGTAACAACTGACACTAAGATAATTTAAATTTTAATGAACTGAAAATCCCTCTGCAGTCACCATGTCGCCAGGCAAAGCCAACTATCTGATGAGTCAAACATTCAGAGTGCCAGAAGCAATGTGACATCTACCAAAGACAGTGTCCCCCACTTACTTTTTTTTGAATGTCACATGAGTCTAACATCATGATGCTCATTAGTGGTCCACCTGGGCCAGACAAGCCCCATCACCCTTATATTCTTTATTTCAGAGGAAAGGTGTCCTTGTTATGACAGCAAGTGGGAACATTCACACTGATAGAAAGATAATAAAATTATACAGATACCTTTAGGCTGCTCTGGGATTCATTATTCAAAAATAATGAATTACATCTAAAAGAAGACTTCAGAGGAAGGATTTGATCTTTCAATCTATGAAGGAGGTATAGAATGAGTAGAGAATGTAGAGATGGGGCCAGGGAGATGGCTCAGTAGAATAAATGCTTGCCTGGCAAGCACAAGGGCTTGAGTTCAGTCCCTGGTTCCACCAAAAAAAAAGAGAATGCAGAGCTTTGCTAAGTTGCCAGGGTTCTTTTAGATACAAGGAGTAATTATGTATGAAATAAAACCTTAGGAACCCTCTTGGCAAACCTTGTGTAGGGATGCTCAACCACTACTCCAGTCAATGAAATCACAGACAAACCATTTGCAGGAATGCCCTTAAAACTAAGGGCATAATGAAAGGAAGACACAGTATACTGACATCTTCATTTCATGGTGCCACTTAAAATGAACCACATTTCAAATCGGTAGCATCTTACTCAAATAGGTTACTGTCCTAGAAATAAACATGGTGAAAACAGTACACTATGTTGCAGGCACACTTTAGCTAAGCTATGCTGCTTTTATTATTCTGTAATTTCCTAAAGAATTTGTGCTAAATAAATCAAACTCCTGCATGAAGGAGCAAATACCAATGAGCACCCCTGCCCAGGGATATGAGTTCCAGAAAACAAGCTGAATCAAGGGCTGTAATATGCTGTTGGCTGTGATTACCCCTATATTCAGTGATTGAGGCTGATTCTGTAAATAAGCTCCATGTGGTTTTCCAGGCCCAGGAAGGTCACTTCTGCCAATCAGACAGTTACGGCACAGGGAGAGGCAGACAGCACACTCCAGCGAGGCCCTACTTTCTTCTGTTACCCCCAGAGTGCCTGTCATGAGGCAGATGCCAAGACAGACTCCAAGGTGACGGGCAAGAAATCTCAGCAGTTAAAGGCACTGCAGTGCACCAGTGCTCAGCCAAACCTGTTGGTAAAGAACTTTAATCACCTACAGCTGTCTCCACACAGGGCAACGATAGTCCTGAGCA
The DNA here is from genome assembly GCA_004027165.1 of Ctenomys sociabilis. Taxonomy (NCBI): domain Eukaryota; kingdom Metazoa; phylum Chordata; class Mammalia; order Rodentia; family Ctenomyidae; genus Ctenomys; species Ctenomys sociabilis. Next base: position 28,782 of record PVKA01010986.1, on the reverse strand, counting down.
CGATTTCTGTCTGTGAATGTGGGGTGAAGAGAACACCAGCATGGCATCCACAGCCCACCCATTCTGCCAAGTCTGCTTCTCATTATCATCCTCTTTGCACAGATAAGCAAGTGGAGACTCTAAGAAATATGGCCCAAAACAACTGATGAAATATGACATTGCCAGACAGCTGTTTGCCATGCCCATCTGCCTGCTGTCTGGCATTCCTGAGTCTACTGAATTGCAAAGTGCCCTTCGGCTTTGAATCCTTCACTGTCTTTCAGTCTGTCCAGTTGGCTGTGATTACGCCTACTTCATCCTGCACACATAATCACCCCTGGAAGCTGGACAATCTCTCCTGTCTTCTGGGTGATCAAGCTGCCAACACAGCTTTGGGTTCTGAGTCACACAGCTTCTTCCTCCAATTCAGGGCAGAAGACTGTGACCCACAGACCATGTCCAGTCTAGTATTCATTTTTATAAATAAACTATGCTGGAACACAGCCATGATCATTTGTTTATATATTGCCTATGGATGATGAGCTATAACCAGAGTTGAACAGTTGTGACAGAGACCACATGGCCTGTAAAATCTACAATACTTACTGTCTCGGGCCTTTGCCAGTATCATGGACCCATATAATTGGTGACAGCTCTTCAAGAAGGGCCCTCTCTCTCACCCACCACTCGACAAGTCTCAGATCACCACCTTCTGCAGCAGACTCACTTTCTACTACATTTTTTTTCCTTCATCAAGTGGACTGAGTTAGAAAATTTACGTTTTCCTTCAAGAAAAGCCTGTATCTCAGATGAGCCACAAGCCACCTCATATGCAAAAATTAGCAACAAGCAAATTCTGTAACCACAAACCCCAAAGTGTGAGTGATGCATTCTTTAAAAGTGTTTCAGAAAATATTACCTAAGAAACGGAGATAGAAAAATGAACAGTAGAACAAAATTACATTTTTAGTACTCTAATACTATTTATGAAAATTTAAGCCTTTAAAAATTTAACAAGTTCAGCAGTTCAGAACTCTTCTCTGAAGTGCCGTAGCTGTTTTGACACAGACACGCAAAAATCTGAAGTCATAAAAGTCAAGTTCAAATCATCAACCTTCAGCCATGTCACTTTGCAGATATTCAATTCCTTCATCTTTGATGCAGGAATAAATATCAGGGATCTATCTATTGTGGGGTAACATGTCACCCCAAACTTCAGTGGCTTAAAACCATCACTAGTTACTTGCTTATCCTTTTTAACTTAGAGACAACTTGCCAGTTCTTGCTCGGTCTCATTCATGTGGCTGTAGTCACTTGGCTGGTGGCCTTGGACAGACAGGTGTAAGATGGCCCTGTATACACAGGCAGGTCATCAGTGCTGGTTGTGAACCAGGCCATCCTTCCATGAGCCTCTTATGACTCAGAAACCAAATTTTGGCTTCCTTATTCTAGAATGGCAGGCAGGACCATAGGGCCTCTGTGGCTTGAGGTCTGGAGTGTACAACATTACTTCTGTCACATTCTGTTTGCAAAAGAAAGCCAGAAGAGGTGGGGAAATTAATACCATCTCTTGATGAAAGGCACTGCACAAGACCATGACCATATTCTTCCCAAGATGTTGGTCCATGATGTATGCTTGTTGTGATTACAGAATAAAATAATATGTGCCAAATGTTTTAACAGAGGGTCAGTTCATGAACTATCTGGGGCATACAGAAAGAACTTCTTTACTCTATGTCCAGTTTCTGTCAAGATTATACGTCTTACTGACATTCCTCCTACTAATGTATGTCCTGATTTGGGCTGTATCTGGAACATATCCATAATCTCCTTAGGCTTCAAATATCCCAGGCATCCACTTGCTCACTTAATAATTCAAGAGAAGTGTACACCAAAGTTGGCAATAGTTCCAGCCTAGCTTTTCTATCAGGAAATCTGATTTGCAAAGATCACTTTACCATGGGAAGTTGTCTAAATAAAAAAGAAAAATACCTGGTGATACTCACTTACTACAATAAATAATATTAAGTGACAGCTTAAGAAAAATGTATTGGGAGTATTTTTACTTGCTTTCTAATCAAAGGAACTATGTAATCAATCATCTTGAAAAAATCGCTGTATAGCTAAGTCCTTGAAGTAAATGCTTAGATTTGGTTAACAGTGTAGTTTTTCCTCTTGAACTGTAGAGCTGATCCTTTTGCTGATCTATTACAATTACATCATATTACCATCTAAAGACAGAAAATAGTAATGCTGAGAAGATAAAGTGAAGAGGGAGCTGTGATCTCCTCTAATTGCACTCTAATTTCTTTTGCAAGAGATTTGTGTGCATCGGGAGATATCCCCACTGGCCAAACTGGCGATAGCTTATGAATAGTGTTGACCACCTAAGTCCTAAAGTCAATAAAAGATGACAGCAAAGCCATGGCCACATTTCAATAGCCACATTAAGAGACAAAATTCAAAGACAAAGAGTCTAATTTAGAGAACAAATCTCCTTTAGGCAACCACAGTCATTAACTTGAGAAGAGGAGACAGTGTGTTATAGCTCAACTGATGCTACTCAATATCACATAAGCACGTGCAGATAGAATAGCAGAGATGTTAGAGATTCTTGTAAAAGACACTTGCAAATTCAAAAGAATTTGAATCTGAGGCCCAAAATGGTCATTATATTCACATCCAGCCAGTTGTTATTGCATGAAAAACTACTACATGTGCAACAGGCATATGTAATTCAGGGGCAGTGACAGTCCTGCCTTTGAAACCAATAGGCTACCAGAGCCTGCAGGGTATGGAGTTAGAGCTCCTAGGAAGTGCCAATGGTGCATTTTCAACAGTACCAGAAACTCCAGCCATTACAGCCTTTTTCTTATTCCTCCAAGAAAAAATCCAAAGCAGCCCCAGGAACATTTCTATTAGGCAAAGCAATACTTTCAGGGTCATCAGGCACTGTCTTGTAGTAAGTTTTCTGCTACTACAACAAGAACTCTGTAAAGACAAGTGGAATTGAAATGCTATGGCTTTGTAATCAGTATCTCAGCAGAATCCCAGATATTCCTCCAACCCCTCAGCCCATCACCAGCACTGTCGTGACTTGGCAGGCCAACAAAAGGCCGTGTCTCTGGTTCCAGAGGTGTACATAAGTGTGGTATGGTAAAGCGTGCTGCTGGTGGTGGAGATTTCTGTGCCTTTTTCAGACTAGGGATCAGGCACTAATATGAACAATGAACATATAGAAAATAACTCTGGTTATGGCCAATGTTCAGTGAACAATTATACCTGTGCCTGGATCAGAAGTTTGAACTGACAGTAAAGGAACCAGGGTGTAGTGCTGGCTTATCACTTTCATGATTTGCTGTCTCTTTAGATTCTGATACTATATGTATGGCTCCATGTACACCTACATTTCTACATGATTGGCTTCACATTTATCCAACACACATAGGCATTTCTCAATTTCTAGCTTTGTTGTATTGACTTGTGTTGCTGTTATTTCTACCCCCCTTTGAGTCACTGGTCCAAGAGTCACGGAGACAGGACGACTTCTCATGAGAGGAGCTCTAGTGAGGAATAACAGGCCCAAACAGCAAGCACATAAGGATGTTTCAGAGCCGGGCGTGGTGGCGCACGCCTGTAATCCCAGCACTCGGGAGGCTGAGGCAGGAGGATTGCTCTGAGTTCGAGACCAGCCTGAGCTACAAAGTGAGCTTAAGGCCAGCCTGAACTGCATAGTGAGACCCTGTCTCAAAAAGACAAAAAAAAAAAAAAGGATGTTTCAGATCTCTGCAAGCCTCTTGAATGTCTCCTCTCCCTATGGCAGACTATGTGAGAGAGGAATGTGAAGGTATAGGTACAGTCCAGCCTCTTCCACATTGGATAGGACAGTCTTGTACAGGTGACTGAAGGAGGAAGGGGACTCCAGGTACAGACCACTGCCTTCTTGCCCAGTCACTGCCTAGAAGTGCTGGGCTATCGGTCTCTCACTGATTATTTCACTGTATGGAGGAAATAAATCAGCCTCATGGTACAATGGAATGAAGACAGAGACAGGAATTCAGAGCATCAAATATCTACTCCTTGCCAGCAACCAGCATGGACCCAATTAAGCCATACAATTGATTTTGTCGTTGGGCAGTTAAAGGACATCATTTCATAGACTCCTTTGACTTAGACATTCATTTCATTCTTTCCAGGCAGCTTAACTGACAGGCACGTATGTTCCTCATATTGCAAAATAAGTTGAAAACGTGACCCATGATACCTGAATAAAGATGTAAACGAATGATTTTAGAATCTGGAACACATTATGAAATGGCATTTTAAAAACCTTTGAAAGGAAGAAACATTACCCCAGACTCAAAAGTAAGAGCCTGAATATATAAAAGAACTTATGAAGCCTTCGCTCTTTGTCTTGGGAGGGGAGGCTAGATCTGGTGGCAACTCATAACAGGTGCATTAGACGCAAAAGCTGAAGGGGCCCCATGACTGGTCGCCTCTAGTTATGCTTATAAACAGGTAGCAAGTGCAGCAGTCTACACTCCAGAAGTCCAGGTCTAATGCTACAACTCAGGTATTTGGCTCCTGTGCCAAATACTTCTATTTCTATTTCTTTCTATTCATATTTCTATTTCAGGAAGATTACAATAGTGACCCAGAACAAGTCATGTGATTTCCTTAGGATGAAACACTTACAGAGTAAGCACACAGCAGAAGCCATCAGCTCCACTCAGAAAGCACAAACGTTTAACAAATACTGGTGTATCATGTGAGAATGCCAACAATCCTGCTATTATTCTTTCTACTGTGTAAAGGTCACAGCTTGGACATTTTGAAGAAACAGACTAATTCCATTTGTTATAAATAAAGTCTTGGCTTGGGGGTAAAATCATAGCTTAGGAGTTTGAGAGTATCGCTGAAAGTATGAAGGACGGCTCTGCCGCTTGCGGCCTTGATAACAGTCCGCTGCCTGCAGATCCGCAGGCACTCAGTTCCCCACTTTGAGCATTCACTCAGAAGCAGCATGTCTACACCTCAGCTAGGCCAGCTCTCAGGGCAGTCACAGCATGGTGCAGCACACTGTTTTTGCTTCTTGCTGCCCTTTCTCTCGTGTGGATCCTGCTGTGAATGACGGTGCAGCGTGCCTCCTTGCCATGACTTTGCTATGGGCTGCTTCACGATACACGGACAAAGCATCTCATCCTCCAGAAACTCTTGAGATCTTAGAAGAGCAGACTCCAAGCTGTGGACACATCCACATGGTGCTCAGGGCCCAGCTGTGTTTTGTCTTCCAGGAGTGATTAAAGTGGGGCCTATGATCAAGCGTAGAGTGTGAGCAGGGCTCCTGTCAGCAGGACAGGAGACAGTGACCTGCAGTAACATTTGCCTCCCCAGCATTCTTTCCTGGAGATGATTAATGGGACCTCTGGTAGTAACCTTAATCAGATGTGCTATAATTACTTATTAAATGTGACCCAGCTGCAGAAGACAAGAGTTATATCATATTAAAGGCAGTTGGATGCAGAGTCCCCACAGCAGGGTATAAGTGGAAGGGCGGGCAGTGACCTTATATATTGGAATTTAATTAAAAGGGTGCCTTTCTGCTCAGAGAGCCAGCCATTTTTAGTAGGATGTAATCAGCTCTGGAATTAATAATTTTTATGGAGAATAAATACATGGTCACAGTAACTTTTCCAACAACTCTTGAGATATTTTTTTTCAGTGAAGTGAAAGTCTTTAAATTTCACAGCTAGCTTAAGTTGAAATCAGTGACTGTTGCATTCTTTATAAGAATATTTACACACTTTCAGATTCTGCTGTATTTATGCTATGTTAGCTAGGGTAGAGTTGCAGTCTTCAGAATCCCTGGAACTGTGATGTTCCGCAGTGGTGCTGACTACCAGGGTTATTGTATGCATGATTTGGAAAGCAATGAACCATCAGCCTACTGCAAACATTCACAAGGTCAATGAAGGGCATGGTCAGAGGTGTGAGGCAGCAGTTGAACTTTTACCTCATCTCACTCTTCCTATGCTCCGTTTTCAACTGTTCTGCATCATGGACCTGCACGGGAAGATCTACAGCAAAGAACCTTAATTTCCATAAAGGCCATCAGCACAGTGGAATTGAATGAACAGAGATCCAATTTGTCTGCTGGGTTCCAGCTCATTCTTGGCTTTTTTTTTTTTAATGTATTTAGTACAGGGTGTACAGGGTCTTACTACACAGATCAGACTCATAATTATTCTCCTGTTTTCAGCCTCCCAAGTGCTGGGATTACAGGTATGTGCCACCATGCCCAGTCTCAATCCCAGTCTCAGTGTGCTCCGGAGGTAAGACCAGCACAGTACACCAGGGATTGAACCCCAGTCCCTGTGTCTGCCTAAGCAGGTGTTTTAGTCCACTGAGCTATCCAGCTCATTCTTGATCTTCATTCATACCTGTGATTCCTTCCTGAGTGCTGGTCCTCCTAACATGAAGCTCACCATCAGATGACAAAGTGCCAGTTTGACAGATTGTTTAATAAGAAACTACATTTACATGAAGTTAAAGTCTTTACAGTGGATTACTCATCTTCAATAATGTTTCTGCTCCTCTTAATTCCTTCACTGATACACATAACTCTAATGGTATCTGTAAGATACACATAACTCTAATGGAAGAGCTGAGGTGTGTGTGTGTGACTATATCATTACTGTGATCACTGATGCTTGTTTAAAGACAAGACACAGTAAGTAGTGGCAAGAAAACACTTAATATGACACTGAAGAGAAATCAAAACTATTTTGATGCCGGGACATCTGTGTCTCCTTTCTAAGATCCTTATACTGCACCTTTCTTTGCACTGGTCCCGGTTCATCTGCTGATGTAAACATGACCACCTGGTTTATGAAATCATTAAATTTTATTTTACACAGAAATACAAGCATGTACTGTACACATGAGCTGATTAGCATGACAAGAACATGAGACCCAGGCTTGGGAGAGAGGCTGGTGGCACACATGCCTGCTTGGCAAGTGCAATACCCCGAGTTCAATCTCTGGTACTGCATCCTGTGCAAGCCCTGGAACTCTGGGCACACCATGCCAGCTGTGAAACCCAGTGATGGCAAATGCCTATAATCCCAGCACTGGGGAGACTAAGACAGGAGGATCAGTATTGCATAGCAAGACCCTGTATCAAAAGAATAACAAAAAACAAAACACAAGACCCATAGGAGGTCAACCTACTAGGCAACCAGGAGCCAATCATAACCCAGTTGTTCAGACTATGAACTAAGACACTTAGAAAAAGTAATCAGGTACAGTTAGGGAGAAAGGTGCCCATTTTCCTGCATAGACATGAAGACTATATACTCCAAGACAAGCAAGGATGTCACCAAATGTACAGAGGCAGACTAAGATCTTGTGGCCTTAGAACTAAGAAACAGAGAAAAGGAGGCCTCAGTAGTTGTCAGTTACCATGTGACCAAACAATTCCTATACTTCATTTGCATAACTCCCTCATATTTTTCCATAATGAAACTGATTTCTATCCCAGTTATGTGGAGATTTGTTTTCTTATAACCACATGAGCTCTGGATCTGCACTTTTTATCTTGTGCCCACACAGCTACTCTTGTGACCTGTCAGTCTCAGGCCTGTGTAGTCCTTTGTGGGTTAGATTACCTTATGTGGCAACTAACATCTCTGCTTTGGGAGCTGCTGACAAACCCCACTGAACTCTGCTGTGCCGACTTCAGGGGACTTCACACCCAGAGAGCACAGAAAGCCTCTCCCCTGTGTTGTGCCTGCATGTCTGTAGGCACTGACTTTGTGCCACTGCTGGGCCCATGGGAAGGCTCCTGATTCTGAATGGTAGTGTTCAAAGAAACAGATCTTTAATATAAATCAACTTAATGAATTGCTCATATATAATGAAAAGAAGACTTGTAGCACTCCTGGGGAATACTTATACATTATTATTCACCGGCAGCTCTAGCAATACCACTCTGTCCCATGTGGCAAATGATAAGATGCCCAGAACCTCAGGCGCCCATGCCTATGCCAAGGATGGATGACTCCAAACAAACAGAATGCAATTTTTCTTGCTTCCAATATAAAACCACAAGCATCCCTGTGAGAATCCCTGTGAGAATAAGTGTCTCGGGGACAGGAAGAGGACCAATGTGCTAAAATAAACAGAATCAGCTGTGTATGATTATTTTCAAAAATGTTTGTTTGCTATTCATTCATGCATTTGGCCATCTGGCCAACACTCCTAAGCAGACAACCAGTAGTAGGCACAGAGGGATTTCTTTTAATTATGGAAAAATATACAACAGAAAATTCCATATTAACCTCTTCCCCCATGAACTGGAAAAATGATGTCACTATTTCATTTGGGCTATAGTCTCCTTGGTGCCTGAAAGGACAACAGAGGCTCAGAAGCAGTGGCACTCACAGGATGAAGGGTGTCCTGATATGTATGAACTAACTTAGGGCTGGGCATGGTGGCACATGCTTGTTACCCCAGCACTCATGAGGCTGAGGCAGAAGGATCACCACAAATTAGAGGCAAACTTGGGGTACATAGCAAGATTCTTTCTCAAAAACATACAAATGATTCCCTGGCAAGTGCAAGGGCCTGAGTTCAATCCTTAGTTCCACCAAAAAAAAATCATAGTCAAAAACAAACAAACAAACAAAAAAAGTAAACTGACTTCAAGGACCCCCTAGAGGCTCAGCACCTGAGCTTCAATTCTAGTCATGATGGCTACACAGAATTCTCATGCTACAGGGCACATAAAGGATGATTAGAAACCCGCTCTTATCCAAAAGGAGCCTACCACTTGGAGGTCAGTAAAATCTAAGTTCCACAAAGGCACAGAGCTGTTTGGGTGTGTAACACTGAACTGTGAGTGCCTTCATATTTATAGACTAAATTGCACTGGTTGTGCAGTCAGGGGCAGCAAATGTGAGGACCAGTAGGTCTGAATAAATACAGAGGAGGACATAAGGTTTCCCAGGAAGGAAGGAGAACGTGAACTAGGACACAGACGTGAGAATAAATAACTATCTGAGATGAGAATGTTTCTCATGGAAAGCTCCAGAAGGTTGGCTAAGCAGAGGTACACGAGCAGCAAGAGCAGGGTGAGCTGAGGTGGTGTCCGCCTAAATGCAGCCGGACGCCAGCAGCCACACAGGAATGACAGTGTTCACAACATCAGCAAGCTGGGTCTCAGCTTCCTCTTCACCAATATTTCCCTTTTCAAAATGTTTCACTTTTAATTACAAATTTCATATAAAGCTATATAAAATCAAACTTTACGGATACAATAAATAATGGTAAAAATCCCCTTTAACTCTATCCAGCAGAGACAGCCATTTGCTCTATATAGTTGTCCTAGTTCTGTAATTCCCATGTGTCACCGAGTATAGGCTCATATGAATGAGATCAAATATCTTATGCACATTGATGCACCAGTGGTTTTTCACTTATATCTTGTACATTTTTCCAATATCAGCACATATAGACATTGTTTGAAATGCACTGATATTACCCAAAGTGAAGCCAACCCTGCCTGTACACAAAGGATAAACCAGTCCCCTGGCACCTAAGAAGGGAGGACAGATTACAGACTGTCATAACTACGTTTTGTTTTTGCACAGATAAACATCCCGTTCACATCTCAGACACACTGCTGGATAGCCCAACCTTTCGCCCTCTAAGAAGATCAAATGCATAGGTTAACCCATTGTATACATAAAATAATCTTCTGGGGAGCTTTTAAGGCGGTAACTTGGGGCTAGTGACATGGATACAGTGGCATCATCAAATATTGAGGCCCCCCCCAATCTCTGAACTCTAAAAGGCACAGTTTTAAGAGCACTGCAACAGGATACATTATTGTGCATGACAACACACATCCATAAGCAGCAGCCACATTGGATGTCTACTGGCAGGATATTCAGGAGCAGCTACTGGCAGTAGCAGCAGCTGTGACAACCATGGTGCCACAGGAGGAGCAAAGCAAGCAGCGCACCGTCCCCTCGCGAGCAGAGGGGACGTCGTTCTACAGCGTCATAGCTCCTTCCCCCACAGAGCAGCACAAGCCACCACCCTCAGGTCCGTATGTGACATGTGTATTTTCAAGGCTTATACGTCAGTCATTTATCAATTTTATTCAAGGGGAAAGAAATTTCTGTTCATTTACAAACAGAAAACACCTTCAAATCGAACATCTTTGTTAGCAGGCTGATATTTTTCGTATGTATTCTTTATTTCTATGTTAGTTGTTTTAGGTTTTAAAAAGAATCATAGCAAGAAAAACATGTTAGAAATAATGCAGAATTTCACTAAAGAAAATAATAGGAATTCAACACTGGTTGTTATTTTGTATATTGTGGTCTCCAAAGTAGTTGTTCGGATTACCAGATACAGGCATGCAAGATTGGTCAAAGAAGCCACACTAACATTATCTTCAGAAGTGTTGGGAAATGAAGCAAAAATAAACTAAAAAGTGACCTCCGATGATTAATGTAGTGTGTTGTTTAGTGACTGGCTACTGAAAATGACAGTGCGTTCCCTCATTCAGTCTGTTCAGGCATTTACTTGAGGAAAACACTGATACGAAAGTAGGAGTGAAGTCAGCACCTGACTATTCTCAGAAAGCAACGCATGTGTTCTGCTGCGGACTGCCGAAGCCCCTCTCTGCAGGTGTGGCTTGTCTCACCTCAACATATTCATAAAGTCCTTAAATCCCTCTGCAGAGACCCCACCACTGACGTTGGAGCTAACATTTTCACTCCCCTTCCTCTTCTTTTCTCTCCTGCCCCAACGATAACAACAACAACAAAATGACTTTCCTCCCTGGAATGTCTAGCTACCAAAATAAACAAAAAACTGTACAGTTTCCAAAGATATTAAGAATAAAGATGAAAGCTAGGATGAAATGGGAAGTGAAGGCAAACTATGCAGATTTTTAAAAGACAAGCATCACAAGACCATCATATCATTACCACAAACGATTTTGCAAATTATCCCTTATCTACATGTAGGAGGCAAGAAGACTAGGTCCTCTCTAAGGGGGTTTCTGTCTCAAAAACAAACAAAGTAAACTGACTTCAAGGACCCCCTAGAGGCTCAGCACCTGAGCTTCAATTCTAGTCACAGTGGCTACACAGAATTCTCATGCTACAGGGGACTTAAAGGATGATTAGAAACCCGCTGTTATCCAAAAGGAGCCCACCACTTGGAGGTCAGTAAAATCTAAGTCCCACAAAGGCGCAGAGCTGTTCGGGTGTGTAACACTGAATTGTGAGTGCCTCCATATTTATAGACTAAATCACACTGGTTGTGCAGCCAGCGGCAGCAAATGGGTTGTCCTTGTCCTAATGTTCAGAATGTACTGAAAAAGAAAAAAAGACACATTTTCTTTCTTGCACTATCTTTGTTTCATTGAATATTTCTTTCTTGAGTGCATCTTTGAGGACAAATTAAGTCAGCTATCGGGAAACAAAGAAGCAGGTGAAATAAATGAGTGAGGTCACGTTTTCTCCCCAGCTTCACCCTAGACCCATCCTATGGTGCCACAAGGCAGATCACTGACACCGTAAAGATTTTATCTGTGACCAAGGTCTCTGCTGGTTACTCACGCCCCTTCAATATAATTTTCCAGAGCTCGTGTTGTCAGTCTTCTGCTTAGAGTACCCTGAACCTGCATGCCAATCATAGCTAACTTTGCTTACCCACCATCGTAAAATATTGCTCTGTATCACTGGGGTGAAAATGATAAAAACATAAAAATCACTGTTAATAATATGCAGACCTAGCTCAATGAGGTTTTACCAGTGCACTCACTTTTCATACAAAAAGGCATCAATCCCTTTTAATGGTATTTTAAAGTTTCTATGCTTGTTTTTGAATTTCATAGTTCTTCATAGATTTCCAAAACTTCCTCTAAGCAGCTATTTTTAGTATAAAAATCTGAATTCACACAAAGATAAGGCTTGCATCTACCTTTCTCCCCCAAGATCCTATGCAGTCATATGCGGAGCCACCTTGGAGGTGGCTGGATCTAAATCCTATAATGCTGAAATTAAGGGTGTGTGATCACTAAATGAGTCCCTTGATTAGCTTGGCATAGTTCTTGGTGTGAATGCTATCCCCCTAAGGGTAACCTAAGGGTATTGTAAGGAGGGCAGCCTTGACAGAATAAAAACGACACAGAGAAGCTGCTCGTGCTGCTTGTCACTTGCCTGGCTGGCTTCCACCTGTCCCGAGCTGTTTGTTTTCTGTGCCTCCGCCATGGCACCTTGCCCTGAGGCCAGCCAACTACGAGCTGAAAGCTCTGTGAACTGTAAGCTAAGTAAACCTTTTCTCCTTTAGCTTTAGGGGCTGGGGGTTTTGTCTTAGCAAGGAGAAAAGCAGCAAAGACACACAGAAAGAACACACAGGCAGGTAAACCCTCAGGGCAAAAAGATCAGCCTGTGCTGGGGAAAACCGGGTGCTTCACCATCCTCCACCCCCCCCAGCTGTAGCACCTTAAATCATCTATAGAAATGATATTTATTTGCTTTTTTACTTTGTAGAGTCTTAGTACAATCTCCAGCAGTGTGAGCCTTCTGACTTCTCCCATTTTTAATCATGATAACCAAGATGATGACCGAAATAGATTGATCTCTCAAATAAACAAGAAGCACCTGCTTAGTTCACCCACGCAGACAAAAACCAGAGCCTGCTGGATGTAGCCCTGCCCATGCCTCAGAACCACACAATCCCATCCTCTGGAAATGTGTCTCCTCAGGGGCTCATCTCCGGGTGTCTCTGAACAATTTCATTTTTCCTGTTCTTTTGCAAGCAGCTCCCAAATGGCCAACATCTCCCTCCAGCAGTCCAATTTGAACATATAAATATTACAAAAAACAGGCATTGTTTGCTAAGCACCTACGATATCAGATGGCAAAGGACCAACCATTAGTTGATTACCACTTGCATCTATCTAGCTATCCCTTCAGATTATGCAATACTATTTCAAGGTAGAAAACGCTCACATTTTAAAGATAATAAAATAAAGTTAACAGAAATTACTCAGCCAATAAATCAAAAAGCCAAAAAATGAAGCACAGAGTCCAGATAACTATTGATAGAATGTTGTAAGCAAGTGTTATTTTCAGCAGCTCGGCTCTCTTTTCTTACACAGGCACCACTACCAGATCCCAGAACCATCTCCTTTCATTTTCCAGCAGGACATGCAAACTGATTTTGTTTCTTAAAATCTTCTATTAATTATTTGTCTTATCATACAACAAGTACTTACTAAGCACCTGCTCCAAGCCCTCTCTGCCTCAGGAGTGGCAGAAACAGCCAAGGGCAAAGCGTAATGCTTTCCTTTGGGAACTTAGACTTGCTGGGGATAGGGAATTCCCTCCATACACACCCATCACCTGGAGAAGAATTAAGCAGTAACCTGTATGCCCATAACACCACAACTGAGCACAGTTCACAGAGAGAAGTGACATAGGGTCCCCCAGAGAGTGAGAGCCCAAAGAGAAGGGGCAAAGCATGGAGTGAGGCCAAGCCAGCTGCCCTGAGAAGCAAAAGCTATATGCTCTGTGGCAGTAGGGGCTTTGGAAGGCAAGTCTCAAGGCCAAGCATAACCAGTCAGTTGATCAGGGCAGTCAGAGCCACTTGAGGACAGTGTGTTTGCCTTGCTCTGCTGGCTGAAACACTTCTGGCTTCTGCATCATTCTGCATATATTTTTGCTTGGATTGCATTTCTGTGCCAGATAACTCTGAGCAGGGCTAGTTATCAGAGTCCTCTGCTCTCAATCAGTGAAGGACATTCCTATACAACATGGCCAGAGCAGTGACCTCAAGGAAAGTCATGCTCGGGAGTGTGCTAGGATTCCAAGACCTCCTACAGGCCTAAGACAGTTCATCATGGTGATATTATGAAGGATTTCTGTGTGGTTTCTAGAAATGACAGAGAGCAGAACTGCTGCTGTGCAGGAAGCAGCACAATCCCAGCCCAAGGGCTCCAGCACAGCCAGATGGCCTGAGGCTGCCCCCCAACTAGGACATGGTCTCCTAACAGTGCCCTAAGCCCAGATGCCACAAAACTGGTCCTTCAGCTGGGAGACATGCTGATTCAGTTTCATGCTCCATCAGAAAAATATGTTGACTGCTGAGTTGCAATATATGATCTTAAGCCAGAAATTCACCTTCCCACTTCTGCTTATAATAATAGTTGGCCCCACAAAGGATGATGCGCTCCTTTCCTTTTGGCCCACAGTAGAGTAAGTCAACATTAACTCACTTCCTTCTCTACATTGGTTTGCTAAGACATTAGGAAAATGGAAACATTGGGCACATGATTTACACATATGGTATTTCTTTGCAGCATTCTGTAACCTCTGTCTGTTTTTCACTTTTAAACAAATACATTATAAAGCCTTTGATAATCTTTTTTTATATCTAGCTATATTAGTCCACATAACTACAATGAGGAAGTGAATTAACAGATGACATGGACAATCAGAAATCTGTAGGGCTTATAACAGAGATTGATTCAACTTCCTAATAATACCTATCACTGATGCATACAGGAGAGTGTTCTTTACCTATGGTCCCAACATGAAAAATCTGTCAGAAATGCAATACTCAGGCCCCATACTAGGGCCCAAATCCTGAAAGTCTGATCAGGCTCATGAATCTGGATTTCAACAAGTTGGTTACAAACACTGTCTAGACACTGAATACAACTCAAGACTCTTGGGAAATCTAGTCTAGACTAGTCTTTAGTCACTGGGGAAACTCATTAACACTGTACACACTTCTGGAATATCCTAAGTCTGACACCAACGTAAGTCTTTGCACTGGTGGTTTTCACAGAAAGAGTATCCAAGGAAGAAAATAAAAATGAATAGAACTTATTATTTGGGGTCCCTGTGGCACTCATTGTCATGGTCATAGTTGCTAAGCATGGAAAGTTAAAAAAAAAAACCATGAAGTCTATGACAGTGTGTGAATGTATGTGTGTTTTTAAATGTCTTGCAGCATAAAATCAGTCCCCTAATCAGCTTAAAACTGGGCTTTACATGTAGCTAAAGCAGTATTATTATAGCTGCCATAGATTTTATAGGTTTTTCTCCTTGCCCTGTAAAGCTGGAACCAATTGTTGCTATAGAGAGACTAAATACAAGAAGTCCCGGATTTCCTGTTATTACAGATTGACTTTTTTAAGATGCTAGAGTAATATCATGTGGATTTCTTTGGAAACCTAATTAAACCCACATGAAATGGCACAGCAGAGTCTGTCACAGATTGACTGACAATGCTGCCAAATAAAAACAACAAGGAAGAAAATCACTATATAATACTTAGCACTCTTAACAGCTTCCATAGTTTCACACTGCATGGTTCACAGAATTCCACTTTGCAAGACATATGAAAGTACATAGGTTGGCACTGTAGAAATTGGTATGAAGACTCCTTCAAAAGCTAGGATTGGAGATTCTGTCAAGACAGCTATTCCCTCCTGAGTATTTTTCCAGAACTGAAAACCTCGTACCACAGTAATATATGCGCACCCACGTTTGTAGCCATGTAATTTGTCCTAGCCCATCAACTGAAGAATGGAAAAGACGATGTGGTATTTTACACAATGCAGTATTATTCAGTTATAGAACAGTACAAGTTTGAGTCTTTTGTTGGTAAATGGATGCAACTACAGACCATACTCTTTAAGTGAAATAAATCAGACCCGCATATGCTAACAGCATATTGTCTTCTTAGTGTGAGAACCTGAAAGAGAAAAATGGAATCTGGGGGGCACAACAGATATTGGAAAAATGTATTGAACTTATTCAAAACGAAAGAGTTACTGAGTTGAGAAGAAAGACAGGAAAGGGAGTGGGGGAAAGAGATTTATCTATGTATGTAAGCAGGATGGTTTTGGACAACTGTAATGTGCATTTCTGCTGGAAAGTAGCAGATTATACTTTGTGTCTCAGCTCCTTTTATCAACTGTTTATACTTTTTCTCTTCATGCTAAATCATTAGCTTGCTAGCTTGCTCTTTGGATTTCAGACCTACATCACCCATAAGTCTGTAAGCCTGAACAGTGGATTTCTGTTTATGAACTCAATTTATTTGTGACAGCTGACTGCACTCAAGTTGGTGGTAAGCCAAGACTATTTTCCATAAGGAAAAATGTAAATACCCATAATGCATTCTGTACTTTCCAAAGCATCCCTTAACCAATGTACTCAATAAAAAAAAGGGCTGTATAATGTATGTAACTTACCAAAAACAATATTAAGTCTCTTAATTTATTCACCAAATGTTATAAAGTGTGCCTCATTTACCAAAAGCCACGATTGCATTCTGGACTCACCATTCCAGTTGGCAACTTTGGCTTGCAGGAAGACAGGATGAAATGGACGGTGATTGTTTGGAAGGAGAATCCCCTTCCATTAAAACATCAGGACGCTGGCTTTCTGATGTCCTTTCTCTCCTTGGGAGAGTCTGTAGCCCACTTGGACCTGCTTCAGGCTCACAATGTCTGAGCCTTTTCAGAACTAAAAACTTGCCTGAGGTTACCTGTTTCTGTTTTTTCTATGAGCAAGTGAATACGATAATTGAAATTTTCTCTGTCTGGGTGGGTCTTCTACAAAACACCAAATGTTTGTATCTCTGTCCATTTTTTTCAGGATTTCCTTTATTTCCAAAGAACACTGGAAGTGTATTGACTGATTGTTGATACTCTTTTTCTCTTGAAAAAGCTCCTCAGCTGCCATTCTCTTGCTCAGCCAGAAGTTGCTATAATTCCTCTGTAGACAGTTCCTCCAAGTATTCTTCCACCATATAGTTCCTCAACAACATACTGCCTGCAAGCCTCTGGACTCTGCCATAGTGTCAGTGTCATCAATCAAAGAGTCAAGCACAAATCCTCTACACAGCCTTCACATCTTTCTCTCCTGTATAATTTTGGCCCCATCTTCTTGCAGGTATATCACAGTGTCCTTACAGAGAAACTGGCCCAATATTTCCCTATTAACCCCATACAGGAAAGGATGTTTTAACAATCCTTCCAGAATTGTTTAAGGGTTAAATCTGTATTGAAACCATCTAAAAGTACTTCAGGAACAGTTCTGAAAGTTAGCTATAAACTTCTGGTCCATAGGGTGCAGTGGAGTTGTATTAGTTAGGAGGAACTCACCTGAGTGCTACAGGAGTACCTCAGCCAATTCTTTCACATCTTCTGGGTGACCAGAAGCATTGTTCATGATGAGAAGAGCCTTGTAATAACATCTAGATATTCTCTAGACATTTCCTAATAGTATGACATAAAGCTTCCCTGTTCCACTCAAGAAAAGTACTTTTGTTAGGCAGGATTTTGCATTAGATCTTCGCATGAGTTCTATTGTATTCTTCATGATCTCATGTTCAAGAGAGGCTTTATGCTGAGGTCACTACTCGCACTGGCATATAGCAACAGGTTAGCCTTCATAAGTCTGTAGCCAGGCATTTTCTTTTCTTTTTGGGTAATTATGTTTTCTTGCTTATTTTTTTTTTCCAGAAAAGGCCAATTTTGTGATAGTTGAGAACTTGGTGAGAGCAAAAGCCATTTCTCTGTGTCATTCTTTTGAAATGGTGTGTGTAATTTTCAGCAGCCTTTTTTTTTTTTTTATATCAGCACTGGCTGCGTCACTGTGCCTATTTATGCTGTGAACCTCCGTTTTCACTTTAAAATTGTGAAATCACTCCTTACTGGAATGAAATGTTTCATCATTATCACTCGTTGGTAGATTATCCTTTATGAGATCTGCACTTATAGCTCTAGCTTTTTATAAATATAGACTCAGGCCATCTGCCTTTCAATTATCTACACAAATAGTAGCCTTTCTACTTGGTCTACCACTGTTGATCATGACTTACTAATTTGAGTAACATCTTTAGCAGCATAGTTTCCTTATACAAATCTTTTCTCTGTAAGATAGTCAAGATGATGGAGTTCTGATATGCTATTCATATTGGTGAGACCAGTCAGATAAATCCACTATCATATTTCTCCACAGTTTCTTCCTCTTCTTCTTCTTCTTCTTCTTCCCCTTCCCCCTTCCCCTCCTCCTCCTTCTTTTTTTTTTTTTTCTTTCTTTTTTTTCCATTATGATTGCTTTCTTTACCTTCTCTTTCTTCTTTGGCTTTTTATTCTATCATTTAAACAAATCATTAAAATTGGGTCAAAATCACTAGCAGAATTTCTTCACTTCCTTTCAAACATTATTTTACTCCAGTTTTTTACATAGAATCCACAAAAATATATCTTTAAGTTCCTGTGCTCTATCTTTGAAGAAAAGTTAAGTCAAAGCCTGCATATTAGGGCCAGTGTGATAGCTCAGCAGACTAAGCACCTGCTTAGACAAGAGCAGCGACTGCTGGGATCTGACTCCCAGGACCACATGTGGCGCTGGCCCCATCCCCAGGCAGGTGCATGTCTGTAATCCCAGTGCTGGGGAGGCTGAAATTAGGAGGATAACTATGAGTCTGAGCTGCGTGAGACCCTGTGCCAAATACCCGAAGAAAAAAAAATCCTACATGTTGGTGTCACTTTGAAGAAATACCCTTACAGGTATACACAACATAATTAAGTTCTAACTGTGTTACAAAGGTCTCATGACATGCAGGCCTTTGTTCAACTGAAGGTGAAGAAAGACTTTTCATTTTACACTTCTAGGTTGCTTATACTTTTACTTTTGAGAAGTATTTAACATAGGGTGGGGGAGGCTGAGCAGGAGAATCACTATGAGTCCAAGCTGCATAGCAATACCTGTACCAAATATATACATAAATAAAAGATAAAAAGAAGTATTTAATATAACCTGTTAAACAATGAACTGTGTCCACTGTAAACTCATATGCTGAAAATCTAAGCTCTATTACTCTAGGACATGACTTTATTTAGAAAATAGAATGACTATGGATATAAAGATGAGGCTACCCTGGAATTAGGGTGGGATCCTACCCTGTAGAGATACTGTTCTTACAGAAAGGGGCAGCAAGGATACAGACATACAGAAAAAAAAGCCATATGAAGATAAAGCAGAGATCCAAGTGATGGGCTCCACACACCAAGAAGAGCCAGAGCTGGCCAGCAACGCTGGCACCAGGTAGAAAAGAGGCCTAGAGTAGACTTTCCCTCACAGCCCTGAGACAGAAGCAACCCTGTTGACACTGATCTCACACTTCCAGGCTTTAGGTCTGTAAGATGCCACCCATCTCATGTACGTGCTGTCCACTGCGGTAATTTGTTATGCCAGTTCTCGAAAACTACTATACACATCTCCCTGCAGAATGAAAGAGAAAGAGTTTATGCTAAACATTCCAAGGAGTAGACTGCAAAAAGCATAGATTATGGAGAAAAACGTGACAGAAAATACAAAGTCAAGAGCAGATAGCATGCCTTTCCTAGGTTATTCCTAAAACTGGTACCCAGCAAGAACACAGTGTTGTGAAAATGATCTCATAAACCTTACTTCGTAATTTATAGCCAGGACCTTGCTACAGTATGATAAACTAGTATTTAATATAGACAAGCCCAATATGGTCCATATAGAAAAAGAACAACAGAGTTTGAAAGTGAGGAGAAAAGGGATGGAAGCCCGATGATCCCGGTGGTCTTGCTGCACTTAGCTGCACAGTTCTCATTTGGTTCAGGGGCCTTCAATCCTTAACATATCCATTATCATAAAGTACAAAATTACAGTGTCCAGAAGTACACCCCTGCAAGACTGGATCCAGCCCACGTTGGCAGCCACAAGTTTGAAGCCCAGAGTAGGTAGTTGTTGGTATGAGCCCTCTGAACGCACACAGAGCTCTGTAAGATTTGATAAATGCACACAGCCAGCAACTTCCATCACAGTTAAGACATGGAAGAGTTCCATCATCCCTAATGCCCTGTAATTCTTTTCCTTGCAGCCCAGGATAGGCATTGACCCACTTATTCTTAGCAAGAATGTCACAGACAGAATTATGCAGTAGAAAGTAATTTTTTACTTTTTTTTTAATTTTTGTATTTAACTTAGTATTTTTGCAACCCATTCATACTCACATGTGGATATCAGTTTCTTCTTATTGCTAAGTATTATTTCATGGTATGTCTGTATCACAGGCTTAGCCATCCCCTAATGAAAGACATCTGGCTTCTTCCCTGGTTTTGGAGATTAATAAGTAAAACCACTATAAATATTTGCACTGAGGTCTTTGTGTAAGCATGTCTTCACTTTACTTCCATAAGTATTCAGGAGTGGAGATGCTCAGTCATATGATGAGTGCATTTTTAATTATCCAAATTAAAATAAAAAGCCAGTGCTTTCCAAATGACTGTTCCACTCAGATGGCTGTATCAGGGTGTCTTTCCCCCACTACAGGGGCTTCCTGTGCTCTTCACATTCAGAACAAGATCAGTGTCAGTAAATAAATCATTGTGAGCAGCTTCATTAAAAATATCAATATTAAATGGGTAGAGGCCTACAGTAAAAGCTGGACATTTAAGACTAAGGCGAGAAAAAGGAGTGAAGCTGAAGGGAACCACGGTACAAGTTCAAATTAAAAGCTGCCTCTTTCTGCCTCATTTTGTTTTCCATTAAGTGTGGGGCTGAAATCCCTTTCGCTGTCTCCCCTGCTGCAAGGGGGGGCCAGATCACCACTCCTTGGGGCTGCTGTTCCTGGCCTTCCCCTGCACTCCCACCATGGTGCCTCCTCAAGGTCTCTACTTTTATGCCGAAATGATGATCACTCCAAAAAGTCTAAAGGAGAGGCGGTGCATCCATTTGTTAGGAAGTCATGCACGTTTCACTCAGACTGTGTCTTCCTTTGAGTTCTGCCTGTTGCCTTTTGAAGAGAGGACGTTATCAAGCCTGTAGGCCGGCTTTTGCCTAACCTGAAAGAGATCTTTGACTCCTCACTATTCTCTCCTCACTGCATTTGACACCAGTCTCAGAAGTATTTCTAAGCTCAGGACCCAAAGAAATCCTGGTAGTGAGCTAAAGGTCAGCTCATTAGCACATAAAAGAAACGTAGCCTGCTGGTTCCTACTCAGAAGGGTCCTCATGCAAACTGGTGTTAGGAGGAAGCAGAAGTGTTTGTGAGTACCTGTCAGTACTTAGCTACCAGGGCTCTGGCTCTGGCATAAGATGGGAAAGGGATAGTGAAGTTGGAAGGAGAAAGTGAGAGAAATGACTACACACTTGGGGCCAGTAGGCACTCACAGAGAAGCATTTCCCCGACCACCAGATGTGGCAGTGCTATGTGGGAGGCAATCTGAAGCCTCCCTCTAGACGACAGCCCCAGCTGGAGTCAGTTTTCTCTCCAACAAAAGCGAAGTCTGGCAGGGCAGCAGGAGTTTGGAGATTAATTTAATAAAAGGAATAAGCCCCCCTGTAAAGACATAAAGGCTTGGCCTAGGCTGCTTTTAACTGACCGCACTTTTGTTCTTCCTAGTTTCTCAAGCTGAATTATATCAAAGACTTCCCCAAACACTGCAGATCGCATTTGGCGAAAATATGCCCAAATTTGTTTGCCAGTAGAAGGAAATGTTAATAAGGATCTGTGGACATCCAAGAATCAATTCCATATGGATCTACAACTAAATGAGCACAGAGACATAATGCAGGCTTGTGTGTGGGCATACACATATGGCACACTGCATATATTACGAGGCAACACATAGATGCAATGTTTGTGTGCTTCTATTAAATTAATTTTAAAAAAATAGAAGAAAAATCAGTAACATGATTTGAGGGAAGTGAACTGGTCAGATGGAGAGAACAAATCCACACAGCTAGAACAGTCTGAACAAAAGGTACTTTTATTACAACCATGAAGATATTAAAATAGCTGGATAAACATAGATGCCTGTCATATTGCCCACTTAACATCAGATTACTATCAGCTTCATTGAATGATGTCTGAAGAACTGAATCTTACACTCTCAGAGGCAGAAAGCTAGAACATTTCTTTTCCAACTTCTCTCAAAACGTAAGAACCCTTTGGCAAAGCCCTAAAAGGCAACTTATGTTTTATGAACACTTCTGAGTCTTTTTTGACCACTGCCATTATTAGACACAGGTTTGCTAAAGTTAGCTAGAAAAAAATAAAAGGAAAAAAAGAACACAAAATAACAGCTTGCAGTTCCATCAGTGTACAAGCTGGACATGGGTCAGTACCTGATCTACATTTCCCAAGAAGAGCTACTTTCAGTCTCAACTGGACACTGGAACCATGGGGGTCCTTAAACGACAAATCTCACTGTACACACAGAGTCGCCTGTAAATGTTCTGCTGTGTTGCTTGTGGCCTGGGCATTTAAAAAACTCCTCATTTAACCCACATCCAAGATTGGAAACAAAATTCTGGCTCTAACTAAACATGCATAGTTTTAACTGACCGCCTCCATAATGCATTTGTCCACATTTGTAGCAAAAACTGTTGCATCTCAGAAAATACTCAATTCCAGAGGACATTCACTCCCCACACTGTTTCTTCCACCTGCCTGGAAGGTGCCGACAGGAGGAAATGCTTGGGCTCTCACTGCATTAGTATCACTGCAGTGAGGTCTCCCCAGGACTCACCCTGAACCACAGCATTCTATTCCCCCTCAGGGATTTCTAAGTGTTTTTCCAGCACACAGTGACCTGACTTTCCCCCATTAAAAAAAAAGAACATGCTTTGAGTATATTGAGTCACCAGCATTCACCATTGCTACCTTTGTCACTAGACCTGGGGGTGCTGAGCACATGGAAAGGAGAGAGATGCTTCTGCAACCTGCAGAAAAGAGAATAACAGAGTAAGAATCTTCTCCTATGCTTCTCTGTTTTCCATAATTCAAAGACAGCAAGTCATATCTGATTTGAATTGAATTTATTTTCTATGAAAACCAAAGGAAAAGCCCTGAGATTTTAAAAGAGGTAAATCCAGTTGTTGGTCTGTTTCTAAGTCCCAGAGTTAGAATAACTTTGAAATGACCTGGTTCCTGACAAGTGAGAGCAGGCCCTTCTCACATGGGTTATTAAGTAGCTCAGCCCTTGAAATGTAAAGTGACATGTCCAAGGTAACAGCTCAGGGCTGGGTAGGTTCAAGGCAGAGGACCCTTTTGATTAACTCAGACTTCTAAACAATAAAGAAAGGTTGAAAATTCCTGTGGGAAGAAAAGGTGCCTTCCTGGCTAAAGGGTGGGGTACCACGTGCCAGTTAGGGCCCAGGGAGCATGCAAATATCTGTTACATCCTTGCTAGGCCAGGCTTGCGACTTCCGTCTACCCTGTGCCTTTCCATTAGAAGCTGCATACACAATGGCTGTGAAAGACACCGGAGCTATGTGATATTTCCTCTGGTTAGTTTTATTTATTTTCTCTAATTTGTGCAACACTTGCCAACACACTTGAAATCGAAGTGACAGCGTTTCATACTGCCTAGCACAGAGAGGATGCCAAGTGGAGCGCATGTCGACAGGAGAAATATAAACTTATCTGACAAGCTTTTTATTTCTTATGGAACAATTTCAAGGAATTGCCACTTGTGTGTTCTTGACTCTGTTGAAAAGAACAGACCCAAAGTGGCAGATACCGGCCAACAGGAGTGACAGTTGTGCCCGAGGGCAGCTAACAGAGTCTGGCTTGGAATCGTCCAGAGTCACTTGTTGAGGAGGCACACTCCCGCCTGCTGATGCTTAGAAATACCTCATGGCTTGTAATGCTTTCGTTACCCAAGGAAAAGAGGGATCAAAAGAGGTTTTTTGGTTCCCTCCAATTATAACCACCACTGGGCTTTCTTGAACTCAGGACTACTGATCCAATACTTCTTTGTTTTGGAAGTGGAAATACTGTCTTGTACCCTGGAGTCAGAGATTCAACAAAACCACTTGTTTCTATCAAATGCTAGCAATAACCACCGCTACCGTAACAATCCAAAACATCTCTAGCTACTGACAATGGTGCCTACCTCCGCATCAAGAATTGCTGTGCTAAAGTGTTCTGATCACACCTGCATTTTCGTTTAATGTTCTAGATTTTCTGTCCTTGTCTGATGCTAAAAATATTAACTCATTAACTCTCTAGACCACAGAAGCTAAGTGTGAGGATTAACTGAGATGATGAAAGAGGTAGAAATCACTGCCTGCCCCTAACTCATCTTCCAAAGCCAGTGCTCTTCTTCTGTCACAGAACCTATGTCCCATATGGACAGCCCTCTGTTCCTAATGCCCTGACTTTCCTCTTCCTCCTAAAGTTCTCTTTGCCAGGCTAAATCCTACCCAGTCCTTAAGGTCCAAGTCAAAACAACTTCCTCCATTTGGCCTTTCTTCATTATCTCTCTATGCTACTCAGCTTTCTATTATTACAACAGATAGGCAAAACAATCAACTTGTCAAAACTTCCAGTTATTCGTATTGCTAGATGCATGTAAAATTGGAGGAAGATTAAAAAGAAACAACTGTTTAAGAAATTGAGGAGAGAAATAGTACAAATCTTGGAAAAAGGAGATGAAACAAATTAAGCATTAACTGCTGCTTTACATAGGCCAGCAAAATGCTACATAGTACAATAAATACTGTACAATTTATATCCTCTGTTAAGTGAAATTCTGCAACATTTGTAATTTTTTTGTTTAAATTCTAATTTGTACTCTCTTTAAAAAAAATTCTTTTAAACATCAAAAGAAAGCTTTTGGGTCACAGTGCTAGAGGGCTTAGTCCCAGATTGACAGCCCTGATGTGGAAGCAGATGAGGACAAGGAACACACAGCAGAGCAAGCCCCCTCACTCATGGCCAGGAAGCAAGAGGAAGCAGAAGGGCCCAGAGTCCCCTTCAAGGGCATATACCTCACCATAAAGATCTCCCCACTGGCTCACTTCTTTTTTTTTGCTATTTATTTATTTGTGTTTTTTAAATTTTATTTTATTGAAGAACAAATAGCCATGAGACAGTTTCAAATCAAATTAGTAGGACAGATTCAATAATTAATACATTGCATATTGTTTTCATAGTGGTTTTTTGTTGTACAGGGTGCAGACATGATATTCTATTTACAAACACTATTAGAGCAGATGCCTCTAATCAATGAATTAAGAGAATGCAGCTGTATACATATTTTTTAAAGCTGAATTATAGTACAATTTCAATAACTAATACTTTTTACATTGTTATCTTCCTAGTGGTTATCCATAGTATAAGAAGCAGACAGGATATCCTGTCCAAACACTATTAGTGCAAATCTTTCTTCTCATAGAATTATGCAAAAGTACTGCGTATTTATCCTAACTGTACTGTTTATACAAACACAGAATGGTTCTTCCTTTGTATCCCCCCTTTTTTTTGTTTAGTCCTGTCAGAGATGGGCATTCTATTGTCATTCAGCGAAACAATCCAACACAGTCCAGCAGTCCACAATAATAGTGGGCTATCTGAAGAAGTTGTTGACTAGAGCCATTTACAGCTCAGCTTATTATTACAGGCTTATTTTATGTACCTTGTTTTTATACTTTTCTGCTGGATGGTTAAGAATGAGATAAAGCAAGACCTATATAACAAAAAAAAATGCAACTTTTGCATCTGATGATATCAGTCAAGTCCCCTCAGGGTTTTTCTTGTAACCCTGTCCCTCACTTTGTAGATCCTTTGTCAGTGTCAGCCATGTGGATGAGTCATGGCCATTGCTTGACCAGTTTGCTCTGTGTGAAAGCCTGAGAGAAAGTTTTTTCTCCATGTGACTCTCCTTAGGCACACTATAGATCATTGATCACATTCCTCTGTGGCTCCATAAACTCCTTGATCAGAAAATTTGGGGCCCAAATGAGTTCCATGATGTTATAGTACAGGTTCTCCTATGTCCTGAGTCTTCACTGCCCTTGAAAGGCTAGGGCCAAAATGTTGGCTGACCTTGTGGCCCTTCCATTTCTACAATTTTTGATCTGTGAACTTAGGTTGTTAATCATCCAGAGTACCCTGCAACATATGCCATTCAGTTTACCCTATCTGACTAAATTCTTTTTAGTTGTTGTTATACATTTCTATTTGTATTTCTTCTTTTGATTTCTTATACTAGGGAGACTATATGATATTTGCATATATGTGTCCGGATGAGTATGTGTTCAAGTGGCATTCACTTAAATATAAATGCTTCAAGTTTATCACTCTTTATAGCTGAGTAGTACTCCATTGTATAAAAATACCAAATCATTTTCAACCATTCCTCATGTGATGGGCATCTTGGTTGTTTCCAAGATTTGGCTATCACAAATTGTGCTGCTATAAACACAGGTACACATATATCACTATGATATGATGTTTTCAGTTCCTCCGGGAAAATTCCCAGTAGGCGGATAGCCACTTCTTAAGGTTTCCAGCATCTCCCAACAGCACCAAATGGAGAGCAAGCCTTACTCCAGGTCTGTATTTCACCACAGTTCTCTTGCCTTTAACTTCCTTAGACTTTCTGCTCAACTTAGATTCCCATGATAACCAAAAAAGAAAGAAAATTATATGGCTACCTAAAATAATTCAGGTGCCACAGTCTTTTCATTTTAGGCATCTATACTCTTTGATGTTAAATGTTATACTGTCCAGGTCTCTGGTTCTCTGAGCAGTGCAGGGCCCAGCTTCACTGGTGAGACCAGACTATATGCGAATGTTAAGTATTTAATAAGAAAATAGTGAAATTTAATTATGCTTTGTGAAAAGAGATTCTAAATGTGTGGAAAGTCTCAGCACACAATGAATGAGAGACAGAAGTCTGGCTCCTTATCACAGCATCATACACATCATGGAACAGCAAAGCAAGAGTTCGCTTCTGAGGCCAACAACCCCAAGACTGTCCTTGAGTGGCCAAAAGCTCTATAATGAGAGAACCCTACACTCTCATGACCCTGTCCTGGATTCACTTGGGTTTATGTTCTACCTTCTCTGAGAGAGAATAAACTGTTCTACAGCCAGTTAGAAATTAGTAATCAATTTGCTAGCTATAATTTTTATAAAACAAAAAGTCAAGCTTTTAGAGATATCTCATTATATTCCAGTCTAAATTCTAACCTAGGACTGGATTCATTACCTGAGCTCAGGGCAGTTCTTCTAGTTAATCATATTTGCCTAAAGTGATATTCATCCTTTAAGTTCCAAGTGTAAGCTCATGGAAAATTTGGGGGAAAACAGACACACAAGATGAAATTTTCTTGTACTCTACTGAAGATGTAAAGTTAGAAACTTTCATAGTTGAAAGGGAACTTGAAGGCAGTTTTCCAACTCTCTATTTTAATGCTTGTTGTTCCTCAAATTTTTTCCACATATCCAGTCAGAATTTATCTTCTTTGGGGAGAGTGGGCAGAACTCCCTCTTATTGAGAGGTATAGAAACACATGAATATGCTTTGCTCTTTGATCTTCAGTTTTTCATTATCCAAGAAATGTACTTTCTTCTAAAAATTCCCCTTAAGATTTATTAGTAAAGGAAAAAGCTTCTTGCCAAAAATAGCATCCAAAGGCCTTGTCCCCTGTCTAAACTCCATGTGTCCTGGACTGCTGAGATCTTCCCACATGGAGAAGCAAGTGTTTGGTCCAAGTATGTGAATGGTTTTGTTTACCTTGGGGCCCTTTAAACAAACTCAAGACCCTTCTACATGGCTGAGTGGATCCATCTGATGACCAATATGACTCTACCAATCTTTTGCTTCATGAGAAAATGAGTGGTTTTTTTTTTTTTTATCAATGCAAAGCCAAGGATCAAAGCAACGCACATTTTGCCCTTTACCTGTTTGAAAGATGAATCCCCCTCTCAACCACATTGGTCTTTGGGATCTCCAGTGTACCAAATCTCTTCCGGCCATAAGGCCTTTCCTCATACATTCCCTCCCTATGAAATCTCCTACTCTTGGTTCCCTATACCATTCTCACCATCTCTCCAAGCAAGGTTCTCTGATGTTGCTCCAGTATCAAGAAACTCAGGTCTCTGTGCCATCAATATTCTCATCTCCATGAAGTCCTTCAGAATACTGTAATTCTATTTGAAACCACAATGGCAATTTCCCATTTATTTGGTGGTTATTTCAGTATTATCTGCTTCTTCACTGACAGAGTAGGCTCCTGAAAATGAGGGTCCCTATGGGTTATAATCGAACTCTGACACCAGGCTCTGGGACTTACATGTTATAGAAGTTCAGAAGGTAACAGACAGATTGGTGGACAAAGAATCACACGCATCAGAATTTTGTAATATTTTGCATTAAAATAGAGAGTTGGAGAATTTCATAGGAGCCATTCTCCTATACCTCTAGCTTCTTCAGAGTTAGAAGTTGCAAAATATCTTTTGTTAAGTATCAAAACAATTTTTCAGCAATTATAAATCCATAAGGAGGGAAGATTATAGACAGACACTAAAGATATCTGGCAACCTATTTGTGTTTATATCTAGATGCCCCCGCCCCCCACCAAGAACTTCATGCATTCATATGTGGAAACTTTGGAAAGTGAACTATGGGGATTACTGTTAGGAGGCAGAGCCTGGTTAGAGCAGACGGGTCCCTAGGGATGAGGTCTGGGTGGGTTTATCTCCCTCCCAGCTCCTCCCTTGTCTATGCCTTCTGCTGGCTCTGCCAAAAGAAGGTCTCCTCAAACCTTCCACCATGCCTTCCTATCTGGGAGCCCTCCAACTGCGGGCTAAAAACATGAGCCCAAATAAAGTTCTCCTTTCTTTTTAAATTTTATTTTATTAGTACATGCTAGCAATTCACACATTTTACAGTTATCTTGGGGAGTGTTTACACGTGCATATTAC